>JAGFPH010004077.1:40010-50169 GCA_018207615.1 Philaenus spumarius
AAATAAACAAATTTTCACGAGAGAAGAAGAAAAGGGCTTCGCCTAATAATGACTTGAAGCATATTCAAATTTAAGTGTTGTTTTAAAAAATGTATCACATATTATGTATTACACATTTATTTATATTTTAGTAATCTTTGTTTTGATATTTTTATATTATATGTACTGCAATTACGTTCATTAAAATTAAGAATTTTCTTTGGTAATTGTGTAATACAAAAGGTAAAATCGTTTTAGCTATTAAAACCAAACTTTCTAACTGTGAAAATGTTTGATAAAATTCAACACTTGGGTTTATTTACTCTATGTAACAATATGGTTTCAATTCTTTAAACTTTATAAACTTTATGTGAGCTTCAAGTTTAAGTCACATGCAGGTGACAGCTAAATCGTTCAGATTTCGTTTTGTTGTTTTTGCAGTTACCTTTGATGTAGTTTCCTTTCTTCGTAACCTAAATGTTAATGTTACTTTAATAAGCGTGAAGATGTAGTTGTAAGGGTTATATAATTTTATAAATTAAAATAGTTAAAACTTGTATACGTTTACTAGCACAGCAAACGGACTGTTGCCTAAAAATGTGAGTTCATGTTAAAATGTAGATATGGAATCACATTCATTAATGTTAAACATTTCTGTGGTGACAAGTTTGCCAAGACCTGAAAAGCTAATTTATTATTATTACTACTCACACTTGAAGAATGTCTGTATTTTTATATGTTTTCACAACTATTAATGTAAAATTATAAGTTATCACAAATATTTTCTCTTTATTACTTATTATATCTATTAGTGCAGATTGTATTGATTTTTGGAGAAGACAAAAAACTATAACCAATGTTTCTATATGGACCACAAGTACATCATAATGTACCACAACACTTATGTTTACACGTTGAGTTCATATACGTCAGAGATAGAAATATAACATTTTGTAAAAATATCATCCGTGTTGTTTTACAGGATAGAAGCAATATTTATCCAGAGTCTACCCTCTGATTGTAAAAGCTGAAACGTCAACAAAGCCAGAAACGAAGGCTATTATAGGATGTTTGTATAAAGAGTCAACTGCAATTAGGTTAAGAAAGTGTCCTTGAGTATTCTTTAAAAAAATGTACAACAGATTAAGTTTCAAAATAAAAAACGGCAAAATAAAAATATCATTGTACATGTTGCTAGACGGGACACCCATGGTTTCGCTGGCAAATATGAACTAATTAATTATAGAAATGTCGGATAGATATTGAGAGTTCATTTAAATAAAAACGTTTAGTATGTTTCCTTCAAATCAATCTATGTTTCTCATCTATGATTAGTTATGCACCAATAAGCGCAAAACAACTATTTCCGCCAATTTGTTTGAGTTGTGTTTCACGTTGAGTTCATTTTACCTCAAATATTTTGTACGAACAATAGTGTACATCTTATATTCAAATGTCAAATGATCTAAATTATAATGGGATTTCTCTCAGATATATTAAACTTAAAAGTTATACACACTATAGATAAATGTAGAAAATTCACGAACGTTTCAGAATAGGAAGTTCCTTTTATGGTCCAAAACCGTCTAAAAACTCTCAAACTTTCTGCAAGAGTAAATATTATTCTTTAAAATTCTACAACGTTCTCCAACATTATCGTACATTTTGGCCAGTAACGGCCAACTCGGCATTCTCTTCGCAGCTGCTCCGCCGATTTTCCATAGATACATGAGTCCATTGTTGCGATCTATTTGGACGCCCATATCTCCGAACCCAACTCCTTCAGTTCCAAAAAGAAAATTTTTTCATGGATTATGTATTGAGGGCTTCCATTTCATGTAATAACCCATATGATCATGCCCACATAATCATATAGGGGTTGGTTGCTAAGTTATAAAGGTACGCATGTGCAAACCACAGTTACTTGTATGATTTATATTGATGTGTAATATTGTTGTGATAGGTGTGTCAATAGAAAGAATTTCGAATGGACCAACTATAAACACATTTTTGATATCTGTAGTCGATATTCCTGGAAATATAACCAATATTCATTAAAGATTGAAGGAACAGACGACAGTAAATATAGGTAAACTGGTTATTATTCCCCAACTTAATTCCATTGATTAACATTTCAGTTAGCACAAAATAAATTCATTACATTTCATCAAATGTTGTTGATATTTAACAATGAAATATCAAGAATTAAACCAAAATAATAATATCTTACGACTTACTATTTTAAATAGCCATACAACTTTACAGCTCCTACTTTTTTCCAGACAATGTGGACGTAAATACTAGACACTGGTATAGTCTGAGCATTTCTGTCTCCAGATGCCTTAATTAGATTAGGTTTTATTGAGAAATGCAAAATCATGGCTGATAAATTCCTTTACGGCGGACATAAGCTGTAATTTTAGTGAATATGAACATCATGTGAACATCTACTGCATCATTAAACCTTTGACTTTTATTTTCAACAACAATCCTACACTATCTCCTTTTTTGTATTTAAACTAAATGTAATGTATGGTAACACTGTAGGTACACACTTCAACAAACTAACCAGCATGCTGTCTATAAATATGATGGGATGGAAAAGTAAACCAATAATAACATTGTTCATACGGCGTTTTATTATTGCAGTTGTTTGGTCCCTTACTTTAAAACGATAATCAACTTGATTTACATATTTGGGGTACCAAACCTCTATTAAATATAAATATACTTTTCTCGTAACATTACAAGAGTAGCCTACTGTACGCTTTACGTTTAGATGAGAACATACCGCAGTGACTGTCACATTTAATTTTAACTTCATGACTCAGTCTTATATTATATTAAGTGTATTTATTTAATTTTGTTTTTATACGCAAAAAACTTTTTTTTTATATCACCGCCTTATTTATTTAAGTGTGCGACGATCTATTACAAGTGATGATGAAGTAACGGTTTAGAAATTTGAAGTATTAATATGTATTAATAACTATGACCAAAAGTTGCGAGGCAGACCTAACTAAGGTAATTTATAATTAATAATAATCAGCTGATCAAAATGCTTTAGGAACTTGTTGCAGCCAATATACTACTCCTTTAAAATATTAAAATTTAAAAAGGAGAACAAGTAAAACTATAAATTAACTTACTTATACATTTATAAAACTAATTATTTATCTAATTATTAAAACTGATTATGTAAACTAATCAAAACTACTGAAGTGATTGTTAAGGCAATTACCTAATTTATTAATAACAATCGGACATGGCTACACATACATTAATTGAGTTATTTAAAACAATAGTTTGATAACTAAGCGACAAATAAAACAAACAGTTCAATGTGGTATCAAATATAAAACAAAATATTTGTGTATACTTCCTACTAATAAGATGTTAAGAAGGCTATTTAGACTCTAGGCAGCACTAGGAAAATTTTTAATTGCTGGTACGTGTAGGCCTACACGTCAACTAGATTTCGGTTTGTAAAATATACAATTAAGTTTTACAAAATAGCAAAAAAATACTGGTGAAAACTATTTATCCATGAAATATATGCGCAGTAGTCTCATTGAATATTTAAACAACGAGAAATGGGAAGGTTGAACCTACACCCGACCTTTATTAATTAAATTCCAACGTTTATTCCTTTCTCTTTTATCTAACAAGCTTTAATTTAAAACAGTTTTAATTACGGTTTTATTATAAATAGAAATACATGAAATTATTTGTTCTTTATAATATATTTATAGGTTTCCAGCTATTGATATTGGTTTCCTAAATAATAATTGTTATACTAGCAAACTAATAGTATAAAAACTATTAAAGTTCATATGTTGTACTTCTTTAAATTTGTATAACTCTAGTGAACATTAGGTTGTACACAGCACTACTGTAGACTTTAGTGTTTAAATGCTGAACAGTATTATAACATTGTATGCTACAAATGCTATTAAGTTTAACAAAATAAAACCAAAAGAAAATACATTAAAATATTTGTTTTGAAACATTAAACTTACTGTTGAAGCTATTCATTATATGTTTATAGATTTATTTAGTCCTAAGCTTAAGTTTGCTTGGATTTGTTAGTGGTATCCACTTAACCCTTACAACTAGTTTATGTATATATCAAACAAAAACAATGCACTGCAATTATCCTTTTACCCAATACATTGTTTTTGTTGTATTGTCAAATTTGCAATATTTACGGACTTATAGAAAATAAAAACACCTGTCCTATAGATTTTTTAACAAATATTATTAAATTTATTCTGCTTTGAACAAAATTTTACAAAATAATCAATACAAACAATATGTAATCTATTATTAGTAAATAATACAATCATAAGATTACCTTCTAACTGTATTATTAAAAAAAGCGTGATAAAGTATACATAAATCTTAACCAATAAATAACTACAACGAATATGCTGCCTCAAAAACAGAAATTTCAACAAAAAGAAAAAAATACAAAAAGGTTGCAACATAAAAATATTGTTGTCAAACTAACCTTAATTAATTATACTGGCAGAATAATAATTAGGTACCCCTTAAGCAAAGCCTGATTTGGGGTTACCGTCGAGAAGTTAAGAACCAGTGGCAGAAGCAGAAAATAAGTATTTGAGAAAAAATATATATAATATATATTCTGTAATTCCGTGCCTAAAATAATTTGTATTTATTGGTTTTTAGGTTTCACTATAATAGTTTTTCAACATTTCCCCGAACAAAAATCCATTTTGAAATCAATTTAACATATTATTTATTTGATCACTTTAAGTATATCACTTCAGGTGGAAAAATATTAAAGTTTTGGTGATATATAGACAAAAGATCTTTTAAATTCTTCCATGCACTACCTCAGATGTTTAAAACTATTGGGGTGCATTAGGTTTTTCTTATTTTCTCTAATATAATCTTTCATCACCGCCTCTCAGGAAAAATAGATTTAAACTTTGAAAATGTACAAATGCCTCAGAGAAAAAATGTTTAACTGTTTGAGTAACGGAAATGAAGATTCAGTTCTTGGTTTGTTTAATAGGGTACGAACATCTTTTTAAGTAATGAGTAGAGGCTTGATTGAATTTACATAAGTCCTTCCATAAACAAGTAAATCCATATTCAAGTCTAGGATTAATTAGGCTGAAATAAACATATTTTTAAACGGATAATGGGCAAAAATATCTTAACATATATAACTTTCTTAAAGCTACTAACATTTTAGAGTTTAAAAGTTTTATGAGGACCTTCCAAGAACAATTATCATCAAAAAATCTCCTAGATATTTAATACTACAAACCTGTTAAATTTTGATACACAAATTTTGCGATGATTGAATAATACATTGATTGTATTTGTTTATCAAATTATTTATCTGGTTGTTCCTAGCTTTTTGTTTAATTTGAAAGCAAATGTATTTAGTTTTTTCACTAAATGATATTTGAATTATAGCTATTGTTTTTATCCAAGATTAACTGGATTTAATGTAAGATTAATTTGTTTAAATCATATTGCATTTGTCTAACTAGGTCTGCTATATTTTTAGCACTATAACACAATGCTGAGTCATCTGCATAAGCTGTAAGATTACAAATATAACTTGTACATAAATCATTAACATATATTAGAAATAGAATTGAACCAAAAACAGAGCCCTTCGGAGATCCGCACACAACAGGTTTTAGTTTACTTAGACAACCAGAAACCCTGACACATTGAGATCTTTCTTCCAAATAGCTATCATACGCCAATCATACGCAACACCTCTCATTCTTGCATTCCAGAGTTTACTCAGTAAGATTGTATGGTCAACGGAATCAAATTCCTTTGTTATGTCAAAAACGAGGCCTCTAACGGGTTTTTGTAAATTTAATGCTTTATATCTTTTTCAGGATTGCAACTTCTGTTCCTAGTTTTTCCCGGGTACCAAACTGATTAGAGCTAAGTACATTATTTGAGGTAAGAAATGAAATCAAACTGACTTAAAAGATTTTTTAAATTATTTTTTGTACTGCTTTTAGATACAACATCGGTCTATAATTCCCCAATGTTGTTCGACTACTTTTTTAAAACAGGAACAAATATAGCTACTATTATGTCATTTGGAAAATTCCTCTGATACTTAAATACATCTTTTTAATTTATGTAAAATAAATTGGTATGCTAAACTCACATTTGGCTTTATATATATATATATATATATATATATACAGAAGACCAATTCGTATTCGTAATTTGGCTTTTTAAGTTACTAATATCAATTGTTTGCTTTTGATCTGTTTTTGTAGCAGCACTTTCATTTAAATATGTTGTCCACGTTATCAGTTTTGATATGTTATGCCAAGATCGATTGCTGATGATCTACAAAATAGTTTGTAACTACATATAAAAAAATATGATAAATCAGGAATTAGAATCTTTTATAATTAGTGTTGGCTCATTGATAAGATTTTCAATAATTCGCTTGCCATCATACTTAAGTACTCAGATATATAAACTAACAAACATTGTGTTTTGTTTGATTTAATATATCCCCTATATTTATATTCATATCCCCTAGCACAATTAAGTTTCTTTCGTTAGAAATATTTAGAATTCTTTGCAATTCTTGTACAAATAAAGATATCTGATGCAAATGTAGTCTGAATTTATCAAATAAAGAAGAAAGAGATAAATTAGTGGAAATATTTATATTTACTTTATAAGCTGATACGCATTCTATTTAATTCAACTTTCTTTTGAATTCTCTCATATAAACAGACCTGTATTTATCATTACTACTAACGTATATATTATAACCATCGATAATATATCTACACACTTAAAAACTATAAATCCATATTCCTGACAAAACTATAATAAGAGGCTACGTGCCACTAGAGCCGATTTCTAAAATAAATGTATGAAAATTTTCCCTGTATTTTGTATATTTTGATGCAATATTGCCAGACAACTACTACTATTACAGTCAGTTAACCTACAATCATTCTCTATCGGTTTAGTTATAATAGTAAATTAATAATTTAATATTGTTCTTTAGAAAATAAGGCAGACTAGTAAGTAAATTAATATATGTAGAATAACTTCCACAATCATAGACAGTTAAATAGTTTAGAAAACTAATTATATTTAGAAAAGGAAAAGTAGACAACAAGAGTTACTGCCCTTGCTCAATGATTGTTTTAAAACGTGTTTATTCAAATTGTATAATTCACTTAAAGGTTCATTAGATCTTCGAATGTAGTTACATTTACTGTACTACCCTTGAGCCATCTTCCTTCCTCATTAAAATACGTCCATTACGCAGCCAAAGTTATTTGTACATTATTGTTTGCCTCCTGAACTGTAATTAGTAATAAACTAGGTTACGTACCTTGCGTACCGTCAACAGTTCTGTCCTTTAATTGGCGACGACCGGTTTCGGAAGCTTACACTTCCATTGTCAAGTCATAATAAATAAAACAAAAACAACAAAAACACACCCAACACTAAATAAAACAACACATGTCTAACGTCAATAAATAAAAACATAAAACACACGACACATTTCACGCATACTGGCCAGCTACGGTATTCGTATGAAACTAACCTCCACGTGATTGCTACCTCTACCCTACCCCCACTTGCTCGCTGCTTATCTTATTCCCTGGGCTCGGTGTATTTATGTGGTTAATGGCGTTGAACAGCACGTTAGAACTATATTTTAATTTCTCGTTGAGGGTGTTGTCGGCGTCGTATTTAAATGCATTGTATGTGTGCATTTCCTCCAAACTTGACATAAAAGGAGACTTCCGGCATTTGTGTAGAATATCCATGTTGGTATTGATATCTGCAACGTTGTGGCAATTTTGTACGAGGTGCTCGGCAAACTTAGATTTTTGTGTTAATTGCGATTTTCTAGGGATATGTTCGCGAAATCTAGTTTTAAATGCCCGACCCGTTTGTCCGATGTAGAACTTAGGGCAGTCCGAACACCTGATTTTATAGATTCCTGTTTGTTGGAAATCGTCCTTTTTGCCATTCGTTCTGCGTCCCACTAATCTTTCTAGTCTGTTGGAGGTCCTGCAGGACAATGTGACGTTCTGTTTCCTCAACTCATTTTTAATAGTGTAATGTAATTTATCTCCATATTCGACACATACGTATTTTTGTTTAGGTTTGGGCACTGTGATCTGTCTACGTTTATTAGTATGCTTGCGGATGATACTATCTATTACTGTTCTGTTATAACCATTTGCTACAGCTATGTGTTTAATCACAGATAGCTCAGAAATGTAGCCATCCCTATCGAGGGGCACTGTCAGGAGTCTATTGGTTAAGCTGTGGAATGCGGCCATCTTGTGTGACATGGGGTGGTACGAAGTGGCGTGGATCGAATGGTCCGTAGCTGATGGTTTGCGGTATATATTATATATAAGTTTACCATCCTGTTTTTTCAGGGTCAGGTCAAGGAAATTAATTTTATTATCTGACTCAATCTCCAGTGTAAACTTCAATTTGGGGGCTATACCATTCAAGTAATTATTAAGTAGTCCCAATTGTCTATTGTTACCCTTATAAAACATAATAGTGTCGTCAACGTAACGGTGGTACAGTGAAATCCTATTTGCGTGCGTGTTCTTCGGTGAAAAGATGTAAGTGTTTTCAATGTGATTAAGATATATTTCGGACAGGATGCTCGAGAGGGGGGACCCCATCGCTAAACCGTCTCTCTGTATATAAAATTTGTTATTAAAAGAAAAGTAATTCTGTTGAAGAACAGTGCGCAGTAGGTGCGACAGTTCCTTAATAGCTTCCGGTTCTAAACTAGAGTTATTCCTTAAATTTTGTTTTAGTAAGTCCAGAGTAAGGGCAACGGGAACGTTAGTATATAGGTTTACTACGTCAAAAGACGCCATGGTGTGGGACTTGTCAAACTTGAAGTCTTTTGTCAAATTAACGAGATCCAAGCTGTTCTTTATGCTGCGGTCATCACTAAGCACTATGTTCGCACGTATGACTTTATCAAGTTATTTGTATCAAGTTATAAAGTTATTTGTATCCACGGTCACATTTTAGAGTTCTTGCTTTATTAAAAAGCCGCCTCCTGCCTGCGCATAGACTATCATTGGTTGTCATCGACTAAGTTCATGTTTTTTGTAGGCATTTTCATTTTAATTAATCTTTCCGATTTAAATTATCCCCTATATTCGCCTCACGACGTTTATTATAATGCCTGGATAGACAAGCGTCTATAACTTCACCTGTTATATTTAGATCCAGTGCTAGTCCCACATGCTATACCCAAGAAGTCTTTAATTTTTTCTATGGGAATTCCATGTATGTCAACAGTGTCTACCCTAGAATATTGTTCGGCATCGTGTAGGCGTTGCTCCAAATTTTGTATGAATGAATTCAGATTGACATTCTCTTGTGTTAGGTCGTCAATTTTGTTAACATATTCTTGCATATTTGAGAGCTCAGAATTTTTTTTTCGTATTTCAAATGCATCCATGTGTATATAATATTATTTATGAACCAATATCGGAAAAGCCATTTAGAAACAAGATTAGCAAAGACGAAACTTAATTCTTTATTTCTATATCATATTCACTTATATACAGGCAGTCCTCGTTATAATCTCCTTCATTAGATTTGAAGAAAGCTTCAAATGTGATTCTTGACACCATTTCAGTTTTACAATCAAAGCGAAAAGAATGTGATGTTGTATTTGCAAATATTTTTATTGAAGTTAGAAATGTATGTTCGGATTTAGAAGTCGATGTCAAAATGCCACGATTAGCTGGGGTCCAAAGAAATCGACCAAAATATGCAACATCTGATCCGGAGGATTTCTTTAAAAAATCCATATACATTCCTCTCCTAGACAACATTGTTCTTGACCTTAAGTCTCGTTTTCCTAAGGACACAGTAGAATGTTTCGGACTTCAACTGCTAATGCCAACAAGCATCGTGAGAGAGCCTGGGCCACCTCACCAGTCTGAGCCGATACAAGAGAAACTATGTGCACTGACGAACAAATTTTCACTTATACTCGGTCTAGAAAGCAGTCAAGTTCAAGTCCAAGCTGAATTCGACTTATGGAAAGCTAAATGGATTAGAGAAAAACCGTCTGGTGTAAAACTGCCGAATACAGCACTTGATGCATTAGAAGCTTGCGACGCAGATATTTTCCCAGCAA
>JAGFPH010004077.1:58688-96229 GCA_018207615.1 Philaenus spumarius
CCCCCCCCCCGAGAAACTGTCCTGGAGCCGCCCCTGGTTTGTGTGTAGGAGATAATCTCTGGAACTACTGAACCGATTGAAAAACTTGTTTTACTAATAAAAAGCTACACTATCTCTAAATAATATCTTAGGCTAGAATCAATTTTGATTTAAGTGTTGAAATAACCTGTAAACAAATATATATGTATTGTTATGATTTACTTAAAACTAGAAAGCTGAAATTTTGTACATTTATTTCTTACAAAATACATAGACAAAGTAAACTAGATTAGCATTTTTTCGAGTGCTGCTAAGGGGTGAAAATATATTAACAACCCCTTTACAAAATTTTTATTCTTATACTTTCCTTAAAGCTACAGAACTGAAAATTGGGCACTTATTAATTTTAAGTGTTTTATATTAACTAAAATGAGTAATATCAGACGCAATTTAAATAGTTAAGTCTAATGGATCAATTGGGGGGTAACAGCCCATTTACAATAAAAATGTGTTGTTATACTTCACATGATTGACACCTTTGTTTCATAAGTGGAAAAATATGTTTGAGTTTGCTTAACCGCGGGGGTTGGCGAGCAAAGCGAAAAGGGAACGGAGCCCTTAGTAACTTATATAAAACTATCATTGCCCAAATATGTAATGAAAAGTGAAGCCTGACCTGGCTCATATGTATTATTTAAACTTAAACATTTAAAAAAAATAGATTTTGGAATAAAATATGTTAAACTAATGTCGCACTTGGTTCAGTGATGGACACTGACAATAAGAAATTATAAAATTCCATATATCATAATTCATATTTATTTGTAGTTTACATTATTTGTCATTATTATACAAAGAAACGGCTTCTTAAAATTAATAAAAATGTTAATTGTATGTGCAATATTACAAACTGACATAGATTACCTTAATATATTGAATAAATTATAAAAATTTTAATAATCTGTTACACTTGATTATTTCGAAAATATTTTCTCGTAAAATTGTGAGTTTCAAACACTACACATTACGAAGAATACATTACTCAAACATAACACAAGAAAGATAAAAGCCTTTTTTGTTCCTTATTTTATTCTGTAACTTTTAAAAGCCATCAGTTAGTTACAATAGAAAAGCGACTTCTACAAGAGAACTCGTTGGTTGGATTCTTTGTTAAAGTAAGTCTTTGCATTCCTCTTAGCGTGATAGAAGAAACTATTTATGCACGAAACTTTTAGGAAATTGCAAGGAGGAACATTCAATGTTGTAATATTTATCATAAGTTCGAGTAAAGTGTAAACTAGATTTATTTGCAAAGTATATTTAATTATTTAGTGTATTAAAATTTACATTGTGTCTTATTTTTTTTTCAATGACTAACAAAATTATTTTATATAGAAATATTTGTTTCATTGTTGTTGAACCACAATTTTATTCGTAATAATCTTACTTCAGCTACTTCCTCCCACATCAGTGTGATAGTTTCCTACAGGGTAGGATATGTCAAAGGAGTTGAACTCCCAAAGCAATCTCCGACCTCTACCAATCTGACATAATATATTATAAGATCTAAGGATATTGAGTGTAATAATGCTTTTTCTATAGTGTACATTGACTTGGCAGGTAATAAGGAACATTTAAATAATATTTAAATTTCAGAAGGGTTATTTATTTATATCCCTCTTTGTTTAAACTCTTACTATCATTTTCTTCAATGTGAGAAGTTTTAACCCATTTAAACAGTTCACTGTTACTTGTGCAAGTGTACTTAAGAATCTTATTTTATAAACACTTAAATATGTGCAATATTTAAATAATTTTTATCAAATTTATTTCAATGAGATACCTTAACTATCTATACACGATCATTATCATAAAATCATTGAAATTACTTAACAATTTCAATAATAAAATGTATTCAAGGATTTATTTTCTAAAAAATATAATTCAAAAATTGTATTGTTATAGTACTTTGTCTTTTTAGTTGAATAATTAATATTATTTTGAATAAAATTACAAGAGAACGATTGTGGATTATTGTAATAATCTTGACATATATAAATATAGATCTGATTAAAATAAAAGCTAAAAGTATGCTATTAGTTTAACCACGCAATAAAATAATAATACAAAATGTGAAATTCAATTGAATTATTCTCTTGAAATACAGAATTCTAAGTTTAGTATTGTACTTGACAAACATGCATTTTTCTTTAATTAGTTAAGCATTATTTACTTGCTTACTGTAATATATTTTGCAGGTTTTTATGGTTTTACTTTTATTGAAAAATGTATCATAAAATTTAGGAATATTTTATGCATTGCGTTTTGTTGAATGGAATTAACTTAATTCAAACAATCAGGAACTTATACACAAGAATTAAATGTTAAACTGTTTTGGTTCATTAAGCTAATACAGAAGTTACGGTGACACAGATAGTGCTAAAAAGCTTAATGGTTAGTGCAAAAAGCTAAGACCATTTAAAAAATTTCAGACTAAATATTTCTACAAAACATACAATTTAATATGATGCAACAAAGCAGGGTATACAAACATTGAATATTTAAGTTTTAGTTGGCATTAAAGAGCCTTACATTATATAGTAACAAAATCACATAGTTTTTAACTATTTTAGAAATAATAGTTCAACCTGGCTGCTGAATCAAAATACAACAATCCATTAGGAATGAGAGCATCCACTTTTAATTTCCAAACAAACATAGGGTAAACTGGTTTTATTAAACTGGTATTTTAAAATAAAAATTAGGTTTTCGTTGTCAGATACCATGAGTATTAAATGTAATTGCATTTTTAAAATTAAGACTGAATTTTATTTAGAACCAATACAGAATTGAAAATGAAACATAAAACAAAACAAGAAAACCAAACAAATCATAAAATAATAATATAATAACAAACGTATACCTAAAACTAAAACCTAATACAATTACAAAATGAACAACATATATTTATTTAAAATGCCTAAACCTATGTTTGTACTCATTCTGAGCTCTATTGTTTCACAGCCTTTAGAATTAAAAAATGAGAGAGTAGAAATGTTTAATTGCGTATGACATCTGTGTTTGCAATTTAAAAAAATACGTTCAATTATATCCCAGACAGCACAGAATGTACCGAGTACATGCTCACAAAGTTCCATATATACCAGGCATGTACTGGCACTTTAGGCATATACTGAGCACATGCTCGGTAAATGGTAAATTCACTTCTATTTTTGTCATCTTAAGAGATTGTCTAGCATGTGAGTAGCACGTTCTCAGTATATGATTTTGGAATGTGCTGAAGACATTCTGAGTACATTCTTAGCACATTTCTAAAATAAAGAAAAATCACCCAAACATATTCTTCACAACTAACAAAGACTGTAAAATCAAACCATATTTACTGCTAAGATGGTTGATTTACAACTGTACAAACATTCTTCGCTATTATAACACAATAACACTATACTATCTGGGTGTGGAGTGCCAAAAAATAAAACCGTTAGGTACTTGGGTTCGACCATTTACCACGTGACAGGTCCGACCGAAAATGAGCTTCACCTTTCTTGTTTATTGTCTCTATGTCTCTACTCTACACTGCAGTACAGTCTACAGTCTGCCAGTTCTTGAGGTTTATTTTGGAAGTTCTTATTGCATCACTTATCACTTGTTTATAATCAGCTCTTCACTTGTGTGGTAAGTACTTTTTACAATTATTTAGTAAATATAATTTAAAATAGTATATATTTGCGTACAGTAGTATTTGTTTTTGAAAATTTTCCTTTATAATTCAGAACCAATACAGTAGCCCATTGCAATTTGGAATTTTTCTTGAACTAAGTTATGCTATTTCTGACATTAATGTTCACAAAAATTAATAAATGATATCAAAATTAATGTCCTTAAGAATTCATCATGATATACTATGCCTAGACTTATATTTAATTCACTTTGTAAGTTTCATAACCTCTAATTTACAAGTAGTAAAGCATGTATACATTTCTAAAATACTCGGCCTAGGCCCTAGTAGAATGTCTAAGATTTCAATAACTAAACGTAACATTGCATTTGAGAACTTAACATTAATATTGTAAAAACTAAAACTTAAGTTCTAATAGGCCTATCTGTTAAAATAATTATTTTACAACAGCTTTTTATTTGGTTTTTGCAGTAGATATACACAAAAGTTAGTCTAACCCAACTTTTGACATTGGGAAATTAGTAGTTCTAGACTAGATAGGTCATTGCATGTATAAATTATATCAGTACAACTTGATTTAAATTATAATTATGCTACTGTCAGTAGGCTAGTATATGTGTAAAAACTGAGCCTTGAATGCGACTGGGCGTAAATTTACTATACGACCTCCGGCTATAATTTTTGCAGACAACGACATTGTTTTACATTCTGCTGTTAAATGTTGAATACAAGTGAACATAGGTACTGTGACTAAAAACTATTTTAAGTTGAAAATTCAGGCTATTCTTGCATATCTGTTGGCATAGGGTCATATAGTAAATTTGTACCAATGACTGTTATTTTTTAAAGTAAGTTTCTAATTTAATATGGCTATAGGCCTACTTTATAATAATTGTTTGTTCAGTTGTCATAGTTTGGAATGCCATAAATATATAAGCAAATGCACGAAACCAAGTGTAGTAGCCTAGTAAGTTATTTATTGTAATAGGTTGAAGTAAAATAACATATAACGGTGAACTTTTAGAATGCCACTACTTGTTGAACTAGAGGCTTAGCACTATTTGAAGAATTGTTTTAGGAAAATGAGAAGTGTTACCACCTTAACATGAGATTTTTTAGTAATTTTACTAACTTTAAATACCCTATACAAATTTGATATTTGTGATATAGCCTATTTGATACTTAATTATATAGCCTATTGATGTTGATATTTGTATTCTTTTTGAATATGTTTAAGCTATATATACTCCCATTTTATTCAATTTGTTTAGTAATATACCGTAGTTAAACATTATTATTTAATCTAGATCTCATATCATTTTGCTTGAAGGTTGGCAGTTCTGTCATATTATGGTAAGGAGGCGTGTTTTATATTTAAAATAACATAGCACTTCATCATTTATGATATTAACCAAAAGTATTGGCCCTTATTTATAATAATTAAAAGTTAAATTGATTTGTAAACAACCAGTGATTAATGCATACTGGTAGAATTGATCACACTGACAGTAACTTTGTACATCTTTCAAAAGTATTAGGGTTTTCATTTTTACAGTATACTGTATTCCATTAATAAAATTAAAAAAAGATTATTCATTCAACTTTAAGTTTAAAGTGGCAGTTTATGAGTTTTAAAATAAGCAATTCTGTTGTTCAACGGCAATGAAATATATCAATTTTCAATTTGTCTATTTAAATTTTAATAATAATAATCTTATTATTATTTAGTCAGGCCTTTATGTGTGCAAATTCTTTATAATGCAGGTTAGCTTATTTGGTAAATTATAATTAATTATTGTTTTAAACAATTTTTTGATGTATGGATATTATTTAACTGTTTATTGTTTTCACAGCTTATCAGTCCTGCTGCACAGTCAGTTTATTGTGTACTCCGCCATACTAAACATAGTCAAGACTTGATCAGTTCTTTACTCATTTGGTAAGTACATTTTGTTTTATAAAACTAACATACTTAAAATATAACATACTAGTGGACCCGGCAATGCTTCGCTATTGCTTAATTTGAAACTTTGAAAACCTGTAATTCGTATCCCGTGTAATTCAACATCCTGTAATTCGTATCCCGTGTAATTCAACATAGGCCTAATGATTGTTACACATAATAAAATTAATAAAACAACTGATTTGAATCAAAAGTTTAATACAATTTTAGGTTAGGCCTTTAAAATCTATGAAATATAATAATTCAAACATCTAATATTACAATTTAACATTATATTATTGTTACACATTATAAATAAAACAGCTTATTTGGAACAAAGGTTTAACACAATTTTAGGTTAGGCCTATTATTATAAAATCAACACACTTTTTTTGAAAGAGTTTGGAATTATCACCATAGTAACCAGAATAACACATTAATAAATACGAATCAGCTGTTTCATCTTTTATATGGCTGCTTATGGGAGGGATGAATTTTCGCATTTTCTACCCTTTAAATTCAAAATTTTGCAAAATCCTTTCTTAGTACGCCTCTACTTTATTGGACGGATGTACCTTCCAAATTTCAAGTCTCTAGCTTTAATAGAATCGGCTCTGCGTTGATCATCAGTCAGGACATTGCATTTTATATAAGAGATAGGCCTTTACTTTTAGGGGAACACCCATTTTTTCATATTTTGCAAAATACGTATTTAACTATGTCTAAAAAAACAAAAGTCGCTTGTAAATGTTAGAAAATTACGATAGCTACAAAACTAGTGTTTGACTTTAAAATATACTCTAAGTTAGATCAGGATAACTTTTCATATACAGTGTAATATTATATTAATGGATGTTCCTTATAAAAAAGAATTTATACCGGGTGTCCTATAAAGGTCCCCCCTCTTTAATTTTTGAACGACTGTAAATTTTCAAACAATATTTGGTAAATGTTACTAACATAAGTCAAAGTACTTTTTATGTGGTTTAGGGTTTCAACCCTCACCCCTAAATATGGGTTGCTGGGGGTAGTTTTTTATTTTCAAATAGCAACCCCTAGCAAGTTTCATATTATTTTAAAGAGGATAAAAAAAGAAAATGAATGCAGCAAACTAGACCTCTCTGTGACTCCTTAAACTTAAGTTATAATACAAAATTTATCACCGTAATTTGATTGTTGAACCCCCCACTAAAAATAACAACAAACTCTAAAATTTAACAACTAAGCTCTAAAGTGACCGTTGTCAGGAAACATTTTCAGTGTCCTTGGCTTAAGTCGTACACTGTTATTCAACTACCCTAGTATTTATATTTTAATATTTATATTCATGATAAGTTAGTAAACCTAGAACATTTGACTAAGGTTTTACTTTTGATTCAGTCTTAATAAACAATAGACCTAGCAGTTAAATTTTAAAACATTTTTGGTAACCTGAAAACCTAAATCTATTTTATATTTTGACTTTTAAACGTAAGTCACAGATTAGTTAGGTGAGATTAGTTTTGGATTTTATCATATGTTTTGTCTAAATATAAAATTTAACAGTTAGGCCTAATACACAGTTATTAAACTGCAATGTTTGGGTTTGGTAGTCTAAACATTTAGTGCATTTATGAAGATGCTATAAAATTATATTGTGTCAACATATTCTAATTGAATGGTTTCCTTTTACATGCATTTATTAAATAGGAGTAAATACATAATAACACATCACAACGATATGTTTTAAAGCCATAGGCCTACAATATATAGAGCCCCTTGGCTTATTAACTTAATATTTCAAAATATAATACATGTTATTAATTTTTATTAGGTAGCCATTTTTTACCCAAATTTGTATCACCTCTTGACTGTAATTTACTGGTTCACTAAATGTTTATACACATACACATATGTGGTAAATTAAATACTATATGTATCTAGTAATAATTGTATCATACTGTGTCCAGTACTAGGGGTAAGGTCTTGTTTAGAATGAATGTTGTTATTTTTATTTTATGTTACATTCTGTTATATTCTAGTGCCATTTATAACTTCAACAATATAACAAAAACAACAGCTTGAACATACCTGCTGGTATCGGTTACCTTATTTTTCCAGTTTGCAAAGTTATATGTACATACATATAAAATATTCATCATTTATTATTTTATTAAAAATGAAATGTGTAGGCTGTTACTAAAAATCATTTTAATTATGTTTCATATAGAATATATAATATAACATAATTACAGTAATATTAGATTTTTTTTTAATATTTTGTAAGATTTATTAGCCTATTCATCATTTTAAGTGAGCATTCAAATGTATCTTTTCAATTGTATTATAATCCACGGTTATTGTTTAGGATATTGTCAGACATCACAACCCGAATGCAATAGGTGAAGATATTTTAGCCCTTACAAAACAATGGATTCTTAAGGCTAAGGAGATGAAGGGATGCCAAAAAAAAGTAAGTTGATAATTAAATATAGGTTACGGTATCTATTAACTTAATGTCATAAACTGATGTCCGTTAGGCAGATTCAACTTTTGATATGGATAGGTTAAAACACTTTGCACAAAATGAATTGAAACAAAGAGCTGTCATCTTCCTGCATGCGCAGACAGAAGTAAAATTGTGCAGACAGAATTGCTGATTTCATTGTGTTTTTGGTTTTCTAGTTGTTCACAGTAAGTTTGTAGTTGCAAAACGCAGAATAAGAATAATAATTATACGGAACAGTACAAAAGTAATTCCTTGCACACTATAGCCAGCCTAGTTTTAATAGTTCCTTTCACTATTGCAACCTATTTATAAAATAAGCAGTATATATGGTCTATAATAATTAAAGAAATTGAGAACTACAGAACGTGATCATCTCATACACTACTCGACTTTATTTTACAACTTGGCTTGATATTGCATCAAAAATTGCTAGGCCTACTTGTTGATTTGAAACCTAAGGTTTAATGGGCATTATTAATATCATAATTTATTCCAAATACTTTCTGCAACCCTTAATTTTGCTTCGTAACAATGTATAAGCAAACATTATTATTATTTTAAACAAATTGTATAGGCCTATGTATCCAAATCACCAATAGATATAACTAATTTTACCTTGTATCTGTCGTATGACTTCGTTCAGCATTATGCCTATGACACTTTTTGAAACATAATAATCAAAAACACAACAACAAAAAAACATATAACTCACAACACAAAACACACAACTGTGACATGTAATTCGGGTAGACGTCTACTTTATATCGCGGTCGAACGACTACAGATTATATTCAGTGGTCATTTGATTAGAGTCAGAAATTCTTTCGCGGAATCGTACAATATGTTGGAATGAACTGTAGCTGGTCACTAAGCAATTGGTTGTTGTTATGTTTAAAGGCTTTGTATATCTCAAATTCCTATATAGCGTTCATATAGCTACCCTTTAAGCAAAAATAGATGGGTTCGTTCAAAGTCGGTATTAAAATTGGAGAATTGATGATTGGTGTTAATTAAAGGGCGAGCGTAGTTTGATTTGTTCCATCTGTTTTCTTTGGTAAATGTTCCTTAAATCATTTTAAGAACAGCCTTCCAGTTTGGCCTATATAGAATTTATCACAATAACCGCTTGCAATTGATCCTATATACCCCAGTTTTTCCTCAACCGGTCTAAGAATTTTGCGGCAGAGAATTTTCTGTAAATTGTTGTTGGTGCGAAAAGCCACAGTTATGTTTAGTTTACGAAGAGTGTCGCTTAAAATTCTGGGGAGAATGTTGCCGTACTCTATGGATAGGCCTACATATTTAGTAGATATGTCTATAAAACTAAATATATATCCACAGATTACGGCAACATTCTCCGCAGAATTGTAAGCGACACTCTCTGTAAACTAAACATAACGCTCTCCTCTTGATGAACACTTTAGAGGAATTGGTGATATACAAAGCCTTTAAACATAACAACAACCAATAATTGCTTAATGACCAGATACACTTTCATTCCAACATATTGTACGATTCGGCAATAAGAATATCTGACCCCAATCAACTGAACACTGAATTTAGTCACTACTCGTACAGCAGCGAAATAAAGTAGATGTTTTCCATGTTATATGTAATGCGAACGTTTTAATATGACTGTGATGATGAAATATATGTTTTGAAACGCGTCATAGACATATGCTGAACAAAGTCACACGACAGATACAAGGTAAAATTAGTTACATTATTATTAGTATTTTATTAATTTTAAATAATATGGTGATCATTTCTAGTATAATTCCTATTTTAAAATGAGATAATATTAAATTATAGAACATTTAATTCAGAACTATATTAATTGATTTAAGATACCGTTTGTGAAACAATTAATATTTTGTTGCAGGAAACCTGGATCATTTCAAGAACAAAGAAGTTTCCCTGTTATGATCCTACTGATTATAAAAAAAGATGATATTAAAATTATGTTTTAATTATTTTTGTGCATACATTTTGTAATACATTAATAATAATAAATAAGTTTAGACAGTTTCGGAAAAGTGTAGTTTTTTATGTTTTTACACTAGATTATTATGCTACACTATCATCAAAACCATCAATAACTGGGGAATGTATTATTTTGTTCATTCTTTGAAGTAAGTTAATCAAATTATTGTTGATTTGCTAAGATGTATGTTTTTTTCATATGTAAGGAGCTTAATTTACTTTGATTAATAACTTTTGAATCATTGTGTTTTATGTAATACAACTCTCTCTAAGACAAGCATTTCTGTAGAATGTTCATAATGCAATTGAGGTACAGGTATTTGTGTGCATAATATGCTAGACATGTTATATATATATAAGTGTAGCACATGCCAACAATGTGTGTAGAATAAGTATACAGGTATATCACATTCAGATCATATGGTAGTCATATGTGTAGCATGTGAATAGAATATGCACAGTGCATATTGAGATCATGAATGTACTCGGAATATACTAGGCATCTTCTATATAAGTGAAGCATGTGCCTAGCAAGTGCATAGAATGTGTGTAGCTCATATTGAGGTAGTAAAATGTGCCCAACATATGTGTAGAATATGCAAAAATCATATTGAGCTAGTGAATGTACCTAGAATATACTAGGCATGTCCTAAAGAAGTGCAGCACATGAATAGCGTGTGCATAGAATGTACGTAGCTCATATTGAAGTCATAAATCATGCCCAGGATATTCGGAGCATGTTCTGAGTACATTCTAGGAATATTCTCCGGGCATGTGCCGGGCACTTTGTGAGCGCGGACGTTCACTTTTCCTGAGCACGTGCCAGGCATAATCTGGAATATTCAAGAATATACCTGGCACATTCCGCATATTCTTAAAGAATGTACTGAGCACATGCTCAGCACACGATTGTGCTGTGTGGGATATGCTAGCTAGATTTGGGACTCATAAAACCACAGTAATTTTCATAATGTAATGCCAAACACTCTGGTAAATATGACATCTTGGTTATTTTATTTATTAACTTTTTCTATATGAGAGAGGAAAGAAACACTTATTTATTGCCTAATATTAATGTGACTTGGTAAGGTTTCCTTGTAAATATATTAAGAAGATAATGCATAAACTCTTAAACATTTGAAGTGTAGTTACAGTTCTTAAAACAAATATTAAAGATTTCTAAGGATTAAATATTAAAAATATTATACATACCTAAACATATTAATAAGTATTTCTTATGGTATTTAGGATGTTTCCGCGTAAACAAAGTTGTAAAATTAAATGATTTTAAAAGTTGTTCGTGTCTAAACAATTTGAAGCAATATTAAAGTATAAAACTTTATTCTAATTATATATTGTTTAATAGTTTTTAATGAAAAGTAGACTAGTTAAAAAATACACAATAGACAAATAAACTCAACATGATTATTTACTCTTATATCTCGTAGAATATATAGGTCCATGTTGTACATTTAGATTATTTGGTTTGAACCGCAACCCTTTGTACAGTAAAATTATTAAAATATTATTTTAGGCAAATATAGGGATAATGCTTGGACAGGATTCAATACGTTACCTATGTAAGCGTAATTTATCTTAACTATAACTAACTAGCAAGAATAAATCACTAATCTATATAATAAAAATGAATTGCTGTTTCTTTGTAAGCGCATCACTTGAGAACGGCTGAACCAATTCGGCTATTTTTTGAATTAAATTGTTCGTAATAGTCCGAACTAGGATTTAAACAAAGAAAATTTTGAAAAGTTTCCCGAAAAATTTTCAAATTTGGAAAAAAATAAACGGCCTCTTTTGTATGGACTCAAGGCCATAGTGCATTAAAACAACTGTCCATATAAAAAGCTTAGCAACACGTCATGTTTGTAAATTCATCACCATAGCAACTTTACTCAGAAGATGTATAATCAGTTTATTATTCTTCAAAAGAAACAGCTTTTTTATGTTAGATTTACCAACTTAAAGCAAACAAAAACAAAAATCAACTAAAAATGCTTACTATATTTTAATGCAATTCTAACATTGGTTGTTTCATAATAATATATATAAAACTGCTGTGTTGGAACAAAAACGGAACATGATTTTAGGTTAGGCCTACAATGAACCAAAACACGTTTTTTTGCAACCCATTTAGAATTAAGTGTTTTTACAATTCTTCACAATTATAAGATTTTTTAGATTAGGTAAAAGCAAACAAAAGGTTTTGTATTATCTATAAAGGTTTACAAACTATAAATCTAAATTTGTGTAGTATATTCTTAAGTGGCATAAAACCATTTTTCAATTCGATTACTTAATGTAATGAAATGGAACAACTACCCTTTAAATTAAATCAAGCAATAGCGAAGCATTGTTGGGTCCACTAGTTTATAATAAACACTACACCGATTCTCTTTCCACAAGTTAAACACTAAGCAATACAATTAAACCAAAATAATGTGTTAATTAAAGCTTATGTAGATTCACGGTGTACATTTTGGTTACTAAGGTTGTTACATTTAATAAAGAATAACATAACCAAAATATAAATAAAAAGTATAATTAAATTTTTAGTTTCAAATACAATAGTATGGAACCAAATTTGTTGCTTTCTGCATGTTAGACAGCAATGGTCATGACATTTGTTAAAACTCATCATACACCGTGGTTAATGTTACCTACCTCTGCTCCTGTAAATGGCAGAAGGCTTGTTAAAAATAACAAAGTAACAACCAATTACTAGCGAGAATTGAACCCTAATTGTTAAAATGTATAAAGAAAACAACGCAAACAGATACACTAAAAAGTGTATAAATATAATATACCCTCTGTCAAAAGTTACTGGTAATTATGCAAGGTCACCGCATGTAATTGACCTTCTACATTTCTTCGTTGTTGAAGTTTTTGTAGTAATTTGTTGTTTCTTATGCACATTGCAAAGTTAAGTCATTAAACGTAAACGCCTCTTTATGTATTTGTGTTAGATTTGACTCAATCTGTCCTGATTCAATATGACGTAGGCTTCCCTTGAACTGCTGCAAATAGAATCCGAGTTTATTTTTAAATGGCTGGTTGGAGAAGAGGTACGTGTCATACTTTGTCAAACGTCATACTGACGTCTAGTAATACTACAGCAGATAAAAGTACTTATTATGATTATTAATTAGCGGTGATAACTGAAACCAACTAGAGCGTCGTAAAAAGCCACCGTCTGAAGCCAAACTCCTCTAGATAGGGCTGCAACTTGGACGGAAAAAACGTTCAAATATCTTAGAGATCGTCAGCAGTAGAGATATGAGTTGGTAGTTCTGCAGGAAGAGATGGTCCTTCTACAGATTAGGAATGAGGATGATCTTCACAGTCTTCCATTGGGTTGGACATTTCAGCAACCTGAGGACAGAATTATCCAATATTGGAAAACTTCCACTAACTGAGGAAGAACAGCACAAACAGTCCTTGTCACCAATTACATCCAATCCTGATGCCTTCTTCAGCTTGACCGCTTGAGACAGCGGCCCTCACCTATTTGAGAGTGAAATGCTTAATATCATCGTCTACCTGCGGCGAAGTTCCAAATTAGTCAACAACGAACTCTTTCTAACATCTTCAAGAACTGATATTCTCATTTGACTAATAGAACAATTCCAAACTATACACAATTAATTTGCACTCACACGATATTTAATCGAACGTTGTCTTATTCTTGTAATTTTGTACTAGCCTATAATTTTGAAATTATAGTTGCTTAGGTTGAAAACGGTTTCCATAGAAGTAACAGACCACTCGAGTGGTACCTAATATCAACCAAACGAAAAGGTTTAGAGAATTAATTACTCGACTTAACTTACATAAAACGTCTAAGGAAAATATTTTTTCCAAAATCCCAGTGAGTAAATATGTTTGGTGTATGGGTTTATACCAAATATTGATTGAAAGCATAGAGTTACATAATTTTGCAAGAATATCAACATTAAGAGTTTTGTATATTTATTGAATAATAGCATCTCATTTAAATTGTAAAGTAACGAAATTCAACACGTTTTTAAAGAAATTATTTGGAATTTTTTGTATGAGTAAAACAAATATAACATATAATTACATAATATACTAAAATTGCTAAGAGGAAAATAATGGGAAGGGGCAAAAAGGAAGCTTGATGGAATTAATGATAAATATTTAGTAACATGTGAAATTCCTTAGAAGGAAACAATTCAACTATTATACAGTAGAATAATTTAACAAATGAATAAAGATAAAACAAATTAAATTAATTTGAAAGAAGTAGGAACAACGGAAAGTATTTGTTTGGATGTATTTTTAAAACTAATATTTTCCCGTGCTAGGAAGGAAAATCGATATTAGCTCATACAGTGTGATACAGTGTGATCAAAAATTAAATTGTATGATGAGTTTTGTATTAAAAAATGTGTGTAGTGTAACGTTTGTACAGCTTATTCTTACTAAATAATGATATAGTAATTAAACTACAATTTCCAATAATAATTTGACCGCATGAAGGTCATGTAACTTTATGGTAGACATTTTGACTGGACTGATGAAGGAACAGTTGAATTATGGGTGCTGGTTTACGTGATAGGAACGGCCAATCGTTTAATGTCATAATAATAATAATAATAATATAATATCTTACACTTCCTCCCTTCTTAAGTTTTTTTAAAACTGATCCAGTACTTAACTAAGACTAATACATTTAAGTTACATTAAATGTAAATTATTGCTCAATATACATGACCTGTAGTTGTTTTTTTACTCTAATAATTAAAATCTGTTTGAATTTGAGATAGAACATAACCTATACCATAGTGAGCTTCATCACAAGCTAATTTATGTAGTAAGATGGGATTATTTTGAGCTAATAACTCAGCTGATGCTAACTTAGCTAATTTCATTAACAGATTTTAAACAACATTTATCAAATGTGAAATCGCTCTCCTTTAATAAATTGTTCAAAGGACCTAGAAGTGTAGACATATTTCTTATAAATTGACCATAGTAATTTACTAATCCAAGAAATCCTTTTAATTGAGACACGTTTTTAGGTTGTGTGCTTCTAGTATCGCTTTATTGAGTGGGTGTTCAATCCTTTCTAATGGTTGTAAAACCTAGATATTCTAAATTTGTACAAAAGAAATTACATTTCAGCTTTTCAACATTTAACCGCTTTTCTTTTAAACGGATACAGACTTCCTTAATTCTGTTTAACTGTTCTTCCGTGTTTGATCCTGTAATTACAATATCATCCAAGAAAACTCCTATACCTGGAATGTTTTGTAAAATTTGTTCCACCATCCTTTGAAAGATGCCTGAAAGAAGCAATACCATATGGTATCCTATTATAAACAAATACACCTTTATGTGTGGTTATACAGTTGTAGTACAATCTTTTTTTGATTTTTCATCCACACAATTTGTTGATATGCCTGACCTAAATCTAGCTTACTAAATGTTTCACCTTTCTGAAGGGTTGGAAACATCTTCAATACGGGGTATTTAGTGTCTTTCAATTTATAAATTTGGGTTGACTGTTACTTTAAAATCTCCACATATAAGCAGTTTTCAGTAACTTTTTATTACTGGAACTATTGGTGTACCGTATTCGCTCGAGTTTACTGGAGTCAAAATATGTTTACGCTGTAATCGCTCAATTTAAACTTTCACTTTTTCTCTAAATGAAAACAGAATTGAAAGAGGTTTATAATATTTAGGAACACTATTAGGTTTAAGATTTAATTGAACAGGTTCACATACAAATTCTTCCAATGTATTGCTAAAAACATTTTGAAACTATTGAACATTCTTGAAATAATTTTGAAACTATTTTGGTTTTATCCATTTCTAATGTTGTTTAAACTAAAATCAGGAATGCTTATTTGTATAATATGTAAAGCTTTAATCCAGCCATTACCTAACAAAGGATTAGCTCCATTTTGAATCACATATAATTCAAACTTTTTTGTAATATTTGCATATATCACATTTACAATTACAACTCCTAAATGAAAAATGTTTCATTAGTATAAGAACTTTGTACTAGTTTTGTTAGTTTTAATTCTAGTGTATTAAAAATGCTCTTACAGCATTTATCATTAATCACTGAAACTCCAGCTCCTGCATCTATTTCAAACTGCATTATCTGATTCTCGACAGTCACATCTATTTTAATAGGATCTACGTTTTCTCTTTACTTTCCTATTTAAAAAAATTTGGTAAATCGCAAATTGGATCATTATCATTTACCTAATTGTGCTTATTTTTACTTAAGACATTTGTTTTGTATTGGTTATTATTGGCTCTGTTATTATTTGAATTAGGCCTGTACTCTGTATTGTAAACAATTTTATCTGTCTTACTCTGCAATTTTGAACGGCAAACACTTTCCAAATGACCTTTTTTTACGATTGCATTAATAATTTCTAGAATAACCAATTTTGTTTGATGCAGATTTTTACCACAACACCAACACCTAACAATAACATTGGTTTCTCTCTCCTGAGATTTCAGCTGATTATTTTCTGAAGTCGAATGATGAAAATTAAGGTTAGTCCACTGCTGCTTGAAGAATAGGTTAAAGTTGTTGCTGCATTCTTCTCCGCCATCTCCAATGATGTGGCTATTTGGGCTGCTGTAATAAATGTGAGAGCTGGTTCTGACAAGAGACGTTAATTGTATCTTTGCGAAGGCAGGCCACTAACTAGCCTATCTTAGTTTAGTTAGCGGTTAATTTTTGTTTTCTGCTCATCTTTTGGTGCAGTTATAAGGAATCGATTCCTCTTCTGTCCCATTTAATTGTTCAGTGTTAGTTTGTTCTCGGCTAGTTTAGCGTGTGTTTGTTAAACAACATTACATATAATTATTGGTGCATTAGTATACAAAAAGATAAAATTGTTAAACATTGCTTTTAAATTTATATAAAAGCAAGCAGAAACACTGCGATGGCACCGCGCCACTAACAAATACACAATGATAACTCTTGACTTCTGAGGCTCCTACTGCCTAAACTAAGCAGCAAAAGTAAAAAAGTCAGATTACAAAAACTAAATTTGTCTATTTTTGTACAACTTTTCCGCTTGAAACATTTGCCTGACCGAAAATTTACAAAAAATCCAAGCTTACTACATTTATTATGCCCTTTTCAGTTGTAAAATCGTATGCAAAATATATAACAAATCTATATACATGTCTTGGTGTCACATGAGAAAAGACAGTTTTATTAGCTTTAATTTGATACCGTTTACAAAATTACGTCATCTACACATTCAGTGAATTCACAGAGCGGCCGATGTCAGCAGTGCGGGTAGTAATACGGAAACTACATATGAAATGCATTAGCATAGGTAGCCTTTCCCGTACTGATAAATAAAGTCCGGACGCACAGTAGACGCCCTGTGATTGAGCGTGAACGGTGAGGAGGGAGTGGGGAGGACGGAGTATACGGAGACGACATTTTTGACAACTTTATTCTTACTTACAGTTCAAATTAAAGATGATATTATAAATGATTTTTACTATACTATTTCTGAAGACACGTTTTTACGTTTTGAGAACGAATTCTTCCGTTAAAAATACTACAAAACATATTGATGAAACATAAAGCTATTATTCAACAGAACCAAACTTATATTTTCAATGCAAGGGGGAGTAACCTTAAGATGTGTTTTTTTTTTTTAATATCTCTTCAGTTCTGTGAAACAGAAAGGAGAAAACTATTTATAAAATATACCTTATAGTGGGGAGACAGATGACCAAAATTACAAATTTGACTCTCCCTGAAACCTAAACAGCAACCACCATGCTATATGTTATAATACAGTAGTACAAATGATATTTTGACCGGTGGTCACTTTGTATGAGTGGGTATGAGTATATTGTTTCCACTCAACCTAAAAACTTTATCTTGGTGTCAAATAATAGGTTTTTGGGGTCAATTAATTCAAAAAGGTCGTTAGCTAATTCATACACTTACCCCATCACTGGGTTCCAATATATACATCAAATGCACATTTAATGTATATAATTATTTTTTATCTATTACATGAACAAGGGCCTATCTTCCATATGTGATATAATATAAATTCAAGAGTTACACTTGTTCGTCCTCATCATCCTGGTTTGAATAAATATGTTGTTACACTGCTCTAGGGAACAACCTCTCACTTTGAGACATGGTAGCTTGTTTACTGTACACACACAATTAGATCAAGAACAATTTTTAGAACATCCACACTGCACCAGTTGCTTGGGTGTGGGTGGAAATTATAAGATTGATCTTTTCCCATCAATTTAGGTTTGAATTCACCGTTTACATCGTACCATCCGCAATAAATTAAATCAGGCAACAATAGCTTATCCGCCTGTACTTTTTCCACACAAATGCTTGATAATGTCCACATTGGATGTGTACTTTCAATGAAGCATGTGTAGCATGTGTGTTTGCCCAAAAAGAACATATATGGCAATAAATCAAATTATGCATGCCACCTGATAGACAATAACCATGGCTATACTAATTTTGAAACTAATTTGATATCATTGAATACATGCAAAATAGGCAAAATTATGGATGCTATCGAGGAGTATGAGATATACAAAGCTTTTAAAATTAACGAAAACCAAGTCTTGAACGGCCATCTGCAATTTTCTTCGAACACTTTGTACGACACTGCTATCAGCATACAAGTTAACGGGCTTACTAACAAACGTCACCGCATGATTACTTAACCTTGTAATGACAGTTGTCCTTGGACCACCGTACGGGATGCATCCAACGCGTAGAAAGTTTTTAATATATACTCAATGTTTGTGTGTAATGTTTGACGACCTCACAAGGGGGATAAGTGTCTGATGATGGAGTAAATCTCCGAAACGCGCCATAAAAGAGAGAAGAAAGTCACGTGACGGAAATAAAGTAAGTAATTAAGCTTAATTATATTACTTTGACTTGGATACCAAAGAAACATGAATCTTAAACTGAGATTATTGTATGCACAGGGACAAATATTTTCTGGGATGATGTTCCAATGGACATTCATACTTCGTCTGCGTGAATTTTGTGGAACATGTTCACTAACACAAATAGCAAATCTTTATCTTTGCAATGCACAACAATCCGACTGTATCCGTTAACAGTTGCGTCTTTTACATCAAGCAAAACTTTCATATATGCTTCTTTGTGATTTGAAAATAATGAATCTGACACAATTCCAGATAAGGAAGTAGCTTTATCCCACTGTTCACAACCACCTGCTGTCACTACATCCTGGTTTGGGTTTAATTTTACATAAAACAACTGATTTGAGAGGAAGTTGATGACATAAAAACTACGTATAAAACAACCAACAAGCTTGAACGTCTGCTCAGTTCACACAGCAACGGTGAACCGGATTTGGCCAAAAAAACGGGAATTTACCAGCTTTCATGTAGTGATTGTCCGAGCTTCTATATAGGCCAAACAGGCCGCCCTTTTGCAAAAAGGTTCAAAGAACATTTACCAAAAAACAGACCAGTTTTGAACACTCAGAAATCCAACTACGCTGAAAATTTAATAAGTAATTTGCATGGCTACAGTGACTTCAAAACTAATACGAACCTCTTAAATTTATGCAAAAAAGGCCGTTACATGGATTCATGGGAGGAGTTCGCCATTTACAGAGCTTCAAAAATTGAAAAACAACATTTATTAAACGATAAAGTGTCATTCCCATCCAATATACTGTTTGACACATTGATTAACGTAGAAAATAATAAAATAAAATAAAAAAGGAGACTTCCGTTTGCCTACCGCAACATGCTAAAACTCCAATTCCCGTACGACAGCCGTATAAAGTTCAGTAGGCAGCCTACCTTCGCCCGGGCAATATTTACATAATTAGTGACATTTGTTTGTGCGTTTTTTGTGATTTGTGTTTTCGTGTTTCGTTAAATGTGTTTTACGACGATCTCACTAGTGAGAGAAATAGTTTTATTTAACTGTGTATTTTTATGTGATATGAATTAATGTGACCAGAAGATGGGGTAACCCGAAACTGCAGTAGTCACATCAAGCAACATTATACAGGATTGAATAAGACTTATACAGGTAAATTTATACCTATTTAACATATTTTGTTAGTTTCTCTTTATTAAGATCATAGATTTATATTTACAGTTAAATTGTTGTATTAAATTAAAACTCAAAGAAATTTTAATTTCTCAACCAAATCATAAATCACAAGCTCTTACATTTTGTTCTGTGTATGTATGTATACGAGTATCCGTATGTTAATGACAATAATAAAACCAAACGCTTAACATGTTTTTGGTAACTAACCAATTGTATTCAGAATTGCATTTAAATAGGTTAATAGGTTATAAGACAACAAAAGTTCAACATTGTATGATGAGAAAACTTACAAAATAAAAAGCTTCTAAACGTATCTAAACAATATCCATGCTTCGGGACTAATATAAGGGCGTTCAATAAAAAGTTACAATTTTCCAATTTGAAATTTTCTAAAGACTATCATTATGCAAAATTGTAATTCCCCACAACTACGGGAGGTAATTTATAATATGACGAGAGTGATTAAATTAGTTAGTAGTATAATTTGAATTTTTTTAAACCAAAGTACATCTTTTCTACCAAAAAGATTCAAACTGCGTATCCTATGTAACATGTACAACTATAATTATTTTTTTTGCAAAATATTAAATTGTTTGCGTATCTTTATAAACACAATTGTGAGTAAAATAGTTTTAATAACTTTGATATAAAAGTTTGTTTAGTATAAAACATAAAATTTCGACGAATGTTTATCATTGTGGTTAATAACACAGTGTATAATTAAATGTAATGTAGTAGATCCTCCGAATAAAATATACGTTTATATATTTACTTATATATATGATAAATGTGTGTTCACTCTCACTAGAATTAGATTAAAGAGAGTATCCGCTACGTAATATTGCCAATTAGTTATCAGGCTACCATCAGCTACAAAGGTTGTGGCAACAAAGCTAAATAATGATTGGGAAAATAGTTTAGTGTTTGATCAGCTCCATGATTTGGTGTGGATTCAAAGCACTGCACCACTCGTTTAATGTATTTATTTACAATATGACAAAGGATGCTCAACAAGATAACAACTCAATATCATAAACATTGTGAACCACTACGTTTCAACGTTTATAGCTGTACTGTAAAACCTGTTATTTAAAATCTATCACTAAATAAACTGTTTATTACTATACAGGTTAAATTTTAAACACTACGTTAATATTTTCGGAAACGTTTCGTAGAAAAACAGCAATAACTAAACCTAAATGTACCTAAAAATATGATTAGAATGTTACAGCTGTTTTAGTAATAATTGACTTACTTATTTTTGAAATATTGTAAACAATATATACAACAAGTAAAATTCAAAGATAACACAATGTGTACATAATTATTGTAAAGTTGCTTAGTTACAAAATTTTAAAGTTATAAATACTGACCAATTAATTGTTTATGTAAAACTTCTTCTCGGGATTTACTTTCAACTGTATCTCTCAAAATTTCACTTATTTTCGAAAAGAAATACCATTTATTTGGAAATGAAACAGTTATTTTTATTTACCCCTGTTATTTGCATTAACATTACTAAACGTTACTTTTACCGACAAGAACAAAAAAAAGATTGTTAATATTTCTGTTAATTATGACTTAATTATAAGCACTACGCTATTTTCTCTGGATAAGGAATAAGGTTTATTTGAATAAGGATTTTGTATATGAAATTATATAACTATTTTTATGTAGGCTACTATGTATGTTGGCATAGTCTATTTATAAATACATATTTACCAAAGTTTACTTAGTTCAAAATGTATATATGAACCTACTCATTAAATGTTACTTACATTACGTTTAAAAATAATGATTTACAAAATAATATAAACATGAAGTAAAATATTTCGTTTCTATTTTTACTGAAATAATTAAAATAAGATAATATGCGTAATTTTATTGAACAATTAGAATGGCATAGCTATTAAAATTTATTATATCTCTGATAAACATTAGAAATAATGACATACTATAACGGACTCGTTAGTAAAATGTAAAAAATATGATTTAAAATGTTTATTAGTTACTTCAATATAGTTTAAATTGTAATTTTGTATTGGTACCTAATTTAATGTAGGATCAAGTTTGTTTTTATTAAATTATTATTATTACAGAAATCAAGTAAATTTTTAAGTAATTTAATATTTATTCCACTGAAAAACAGTAAAGTTGCAGTACATATAGAAACAGTTTTCATACAGAGAAAAAGTGAAATACGTAAAATAGAAAATATCAACAACTGTATAATAATAAAGTTACCAAACAACAAGGGTAGAGTCACAAAGGTCGCCTATTGTTTCAAACACAATTTCATAGAAAAATACAAGTTAAATTAATAAACTAAGATCATTTTGTAAAAGAAAATTATTTATATATCAAACTTAAACTACTCACTAAATGAAAAACTAAGATAAATCTAAGGCAAGAATTGGCATTAAAAAATAGTGTTGCTCAGAGTAATGCCATTTACTTTATAATTAGTAATACATAATCCACTATAGCAATGCTTAAACAAATAATTATTTTAAAGTAAAATGTCTTATATTTGCTAACAGCTTGTTAAATATTTTGAGGCTTACATAGGGAAAGCATATGTTAAAGAAATTATCTTAGGCCTATGAACGAACCTTGTTACTTACTTATCTTCCTTTTGATTAGTTTGTCTTTACCGGTGTTTTTACTTTGTCTGTAGAACACGTTAAGTGTTTTATACTCAAAAAGATGACTTATCTGTAAAATTGTCACTTTATAACACGTATTTAAAATCTTTAATACGTATAGTATTTAAAGACTTATCTCGTCTTTCGTCGAAAACAACGAATTGCGCCACAAATAACTAATTGGTTTTGAATAACTTTAGCGGTTGTTTTACATTATCGAATTCATTTGTCACTTATGCCACCGATTATCTGATGTTTTTGCTAACGCATTATTTTACGTAGCGTATATATTAAGCAATAACGGATGCAGAGCGAATCAAAAGTAAGTGTTTCATCTGAAATCAAATTAGTAAGTGAATTTTAATTTAAACTTAAGGAAATGCAAATAACTATACCTTTATATAAGAATTTTAAACTTATTACATTAAAACAATAGACATTAATGTGCATTCTTTAACGATAATGTGATAAATAAAAACTAATTATCTTTCACTAAGTAAGAAACAGCTATAAAACGTACATCTCAAGGAAAACGTACACCATTCAATAGTTGAAAGTTATTTACTTACGTTATTTCAACGCATTTCATTTCTCTATGTTAAACATTACCAGAACATAATTTGAATATATAATAAATTCTTTCATGTGAAAAATTAAATAGAAAAATCAAAATCAAAATTGCAAAAACAAATTATTTTCGTAAATTAATATAACCAGTCAGTAAATAAACGGAATCCAAACACATTTCTAAAATATTACATTTTATACTTTACCTTTCGGCATGAAAAGTATTAAAGTTAACCTTAGAATATAAATCGTACACTAAACGAGTTTTAATAATTATTATAATTATAACTCTAGAGTAATTAATTCTACGAACTTAAATAAAGTAGAACATATACCGTTACACAAATTTCCCCAGTTGATTGGATACCACTAAACAACCACTATCTATTGGACAAATATTTTTAATTTCAAATGGCACGAAACTTACAGAAAACTAAGTAATAAAGACCAAGTACATAAAATAAACTTTTTTAAGAAAAAAAGGAAGCTAAAGGGGTAGTTTTGTATTTAAAATTACTGTATCTGGGAAAATATTTTAGGTAAACATTGTGTTTGATTTTTTTTCAAATATGGGAGTGTCTCAATATTCCATTAACATTTTTTTAGGTGAGGAAGTACGGAAACAAATTCTTATGGAAAACAACGTTTTAATTTAAAAATTGCTCTGTCTTGGAACCTATTTGTGACTAAGCAACGATTCTATTATAACATGTTTTACTCCGGAAGCAACACTGGCGTGACCCAATAGGTTTACTAAATGTAAACTAGAAAAACAGATACCGCAAAACCATAACTTATGTGAAACCATTATTAAGTTTATTATTGCTAAATTCTCGAAAACATTTGAGTTACAAATAAGATTTAAGTATGAGAAAATTTTGCTGTTGAATCCACATCTATTTGATCCTATAACATTACAAGTTACCTAGAAGATGAGATACATTGAATGTAGGATATTTTCTTATGAAACCAAGATTATAAATAAAATCAATGTATATTGTAGATATACTATTGGATATTCAGCAATCATAAAAACAAATTATATTCCTCTCCTAAATTGCCAAAGATTCACCTTATAATTATAAATTAACAGGAGATCAATGTACTTATAATAAGTTATACAAAAATGCATCGAAACGCTAAATACGGGTGTATATATAGTTAACTATAAAAATGTATAACTATTATTATATACAAAAATGAACGTGCTTTCTAGTTTAAAAATATTAAAACACTTAAATGAAATGGCAAAAGTTTTACTATACAATATGATAACCTAAAAACTAAAGGTCAAACCAAATTCCTATATTCTTGAATAATAAAATAATACGTGCTTGAGAATATTAACTAAATAAATATAATTTGCTGTATAATAAAACTTGCTTTTTTGCAAGTTTTTCCTAACGCAAAATTTATATTAAATTTAATTAAGGAAAGAAACGTTTCAAAATGTAGATTGATAAATAAAGTGAAAAAAATCATTATTTTTTGGCATAGAGAAAGCTTAGAAAATTGTATATGTCTAAATTTTAAATAGTTAACTAAACGCTTATATTTTATTGTACTTTGGAAAAAAATGAATGGCCCAAAAGAGAGTCTAAAATCTATAAAATAAGACATGTGCATGTTATTTATAGGGTATATAAATAATCATATATTTTACAGTTTATATTACCTAAAATGTAGGCTAAATTATACTGATCCCAATAGTACGACGAGTGCGAAGTTAAAGTATGTCTCACATTTAACAGAAAAGGTATCACTTACATCCTGTTTCAATAAACATAAATATTACGAAACAACATTACTTGTTTGCAAATTGCCAAACTTAAACATATGACAATTTGATCAAGGATAATTTTACCTAAGTAATTATTATCTAATAACAACTCTTGGTTCGTTTTTACTTCAGTACGATATTATTTTGTGTGCATCAAAACAGAAGGTATTTTAATAAATCAGATGCCACATATTGTTCATTCAAAGTGTGATTTTTATTTTAACTATTTAGGATATTTTTAATAATTTGAGGGCTACTAATCTAATCCTCGTGACTTCTTACAGCCCTTTTTTTCAGGAGACACATTTTTCAATGTTAATTACTTTTCCTTAAGTTGATTCTTTATTTAACTTTGACGTATCTTCAATTCACGAGAAGAGATTTAAACTAGTATATGAATTTCTCGCTGAGTTTAACTCAGAGATACAATAGATACAAGGTATTGCTTGAGTCATAAATATCTTATTAGTTAGATTTTCTTGGATTTCATTATACTTCTTAACCATAGAAAATACAGTGAAGTGCCCAGCCCTTTCATACTTCTTTAACGATCTACTAAGAGCGTTTGTAGTATCACCATCTTCCAAAAATACTTAGCCTATTCGCATTCGAAAAGGCTTAATTTTCGTAACTGGTTATAGGGTACTCCTTATATTTAGCTTATTCTATATGATTTGGTGTACTATAGAAACCATCTGTATACATAGGTTTATGAAGCAGTTTAAAACAAATTTGTGTACTGATATTTTCTTTCAGAGATTTTTTTTAAATTGAGTTTTTAGAAATGCATACTCTTTCTTTCTCAAACTATATTGTCTTTTATTGCTTGATACTTACAACATTAAGATTACAAATATAATTGTAATTCTTTTATTGATAGACAACATACAAATTTGTGTGGAGGTGCATTAAACATTACTTGAAGGTTTAAGAAGGAATGGATGGATGTGAATAAAGTGCTCCTGGAAGATCTAAGTTTTTGCTTGGGAAAAAGTGGACTATTTGACAGGGTTTTGTAGCTAAACGAATGGTATATGGTAAATAATGTGATATTTAGTTTGAAAAATAATAATATTAATAACTTTTTATACCCAAAAATCACTGTTTTAATTAATTTGATGCAGGTTTATGGACTGTGTCTTCATTGTTGACTTAGTCTTATCAGATGTGACAAGTATTTTGAAATATGTCTAGATCGTTTAACATTTATTTATTGACTAATCAGATTAAAAATCTGTGTTAACTTTGTGGCTGACATTATGACAATCTTGCATAAACATATAAACATAGCTAGTTGTATTTGTTTATCACTTTGTTACATATTGGGACTAATATTGTTATTACTGTTTGAAATTATTTCTTATTATTGACATTCTGTATTTAATTTGTTTGTTTTTTCGCAATGGCATCACAGACTGACTTTATTTCCCAAAACTTTGACACAAATTTACTGGATTCAAGAATTGAAATACTGGCAACTGAGTTTTATGATATAATTGAAAATATTTTGTCTGCTGACAGAGTTAATCAGGATGCTTTAGTAGTTATTTTTCCTTTTGTAATTAAAGTTCTAAATCGATTAAATGAATCATATAAATGTGTGGATGAAAAGGGGTGCAGATATTTAGGGTACCTATAAGAAATTAAAGAATTGAATCTTTGTCAAATGTTTGAAAAAAACAGAAAATATCAAGAAGTTGAAAACGCGATATTGAAAGAAGAGCAGGATGAATATAAAATTCAAATTTTAAATGAAAAAATTAAAATATACAGAGACAAAAGGAAAAAGTTGAAGGTAGAAAATTAAATTTTTCTGAAAGAAAATAATTATGCATGTGAAAAAAGAAATGTGCCACAAGAAATTGCATTTGCAAAAAAAGTAGTGGGAGGTATGATTTGTGAAAAGTGTAAAATCAAATTTCACTTTTTGTGTACAAATACAAATGGCAAAATGAAAAATTGGGTTTGTAAAAATTGTAAAAGACAGATGAATCACATCACAGTCAATCCAACAAGGAACAAAATGATCAAATTGATGGTGATAGAAACTTAGAAAATTATTGTTGGGTTAAAGTAACTGCTGAGATGTTTCGTTTGGATATGGAAGATGAAAACATACAATACAAGATTTAAAACATAAATTAGAATCGAAAAAAATGAATTACAGTAAATTTGAATTCGCATGAATTGGAAAAGAGTTCAGAAGGTGATTGTCAACAAATCTCTAGGAGAAGCAAAACAAGAAGAACAGAATTAAATGGCTAGGGTATTTCGATTCAAGTTGTAATCAATAATAAATTTTAAGTGTTAGTAGAAAATGAAGGCCAGATTGCAGAAGAAACATTTTACTGGACAAGGAATTCACCTAAATATACTTGGGAAAAGGGTGTTGTGTAAAAGATATTGCCTAGCAAATTGGCAAGACCGTAGTATTGGTGGAAGACAGCATCTGTTTAATAACAATGGCTGCTTATTTGTAACTAAAAATGACTTTATAGAAATTTTATGACTAAATTTGGAATAAATTTGGAGTGGGAATGAGATGGTGGATCGATGAAATACACTGGGATTAATTACGAAAGAGTGTGGCGTTTAAGAATAGAGCTTAGATTTTTGGATACTTATGGTGGTTCGTAAACCAGACATAAGGGACGCTTTTTTCTGACCTGCGAAGGTGCAGGATCAGTGATGATCTGTTTTATGTGTGTGTGTTGAGACCCTTCGGCTCTGTGTTTGACTCTATGTGTTAATTTTAGGATGAAGTCCTCGAGTGTGGGGATTTTGTGCCCTTGAGAGATGGGGACGTTCTTTACGTAACATGGGGAGTTGGTGATCCAACGGAGAGTTTTGTTCTGGAAGGAATCCAACTTTTTCTTCCAAGAAACAGATAGCAAAGAGTACCAAGCTGGAGCTGCGTACGTGAGTACCGGTCTGATATATGTTTTGTACATGGACAATCTGATACGAAGTGGTAGGGGGCTCTTGGCCAGAATGACTGGATTGAGTCTGCCTCGGACGGATTTAGCCCTAGACAGAGTTTGCTTGGCGTGATGGGACAGGTTTAATTTAGCGTCAAGCGTGATTCCAAGGTATCTGACTTTGCGAGCCCATTCTATGGGTGATTTATTTAGAGTTAATTGGACTTTAGGAAATCTATGTAGTGGAGAAAATTGGATGGCTTGCATTTTATCTGTGTTCACTGCAGTTCTCCACTTCCTGAGCCACGGCTGTAGGGCATCCAACTGTTGTTGAATGACCGACGAGCCGTATTCCAGGTTCAGAGTCATGTAGTAGAATATAGCGTCTTCAGCAAAGAGTCGCAGTGATACTTTGGGGATTACTTTAATATCGTTAGTGTACAGAAGGTACAGTAACGGACCAAGAACTGAGCCTTGGGAACTCCTGCCTCAATGGGTCTAGAAGTAGAAAGTGTACCTTCGACAGCAACCTGGAACCATCTGCTGTCGAGGTATGAACTTATAAGATGTACATAGCATGGAGGAACTGGGCTGCGGACTAGTTTGTAAAGCAGGCCTTAGTGCCATACTTTATCAAAAGCTTTTGATATGTCCAGGAAAACTGCAATTGATTGATTTTTATTGTTGAAGCCATCGGAAAGGTCGTTTAGAACTTTTACAAGTTGGAGTGTTGTGGAATGTTCCTTTCGAAAGCCAAATTGCTCAGGACGAATGACGTCTTTGAGATGTTGGGTGAGCAGGAAATAAACTAATCTCTCAAAGACTTTAGAAATTGTTGGCAGTAAAGAGATGGGCCTGTGATTTTCAGGAAAGAGAGCCGATTTTCCGGGTTTGGGAATCGTGATTATTTTTGCTCCTTTCCATGATGAAGGGAAGTGACATGTTCGCATGATTCCATTGAAGATATTTGTTATGAGTGCTACCGTAGTAGATGGGATGTTGCGAAGCGCGGTGTTGCTCACGTTGTCTATGCCAGGTGCTTTACGTGTAGGGAGTTTGCTAATGAGACTTGCTACCTGGTCGCATTTGAAAGGGTCGGGGAGAGGCCCCATGGGACAAGCTAGAAAATTTTCAAGAAAATTTTCCACATGTGGTCATCATCATAGATGCGTGAGTTTGGAGTGAATTGGTCTTGGAGTGAATCAGCGAACGTTTCAGCTCTTTCCGCGGGTGTGTAGACTACACCATTACGTCCATGAAGAGGGTGATTGGGAGTTTTTGTTGCTAGGAGCATGCGATTTAATTTCCATAGTTTTCTGGACCCGTTTCCTGGAGTTACTGTTGATAGGAATAGGTTCCATTCATCCTCAGTATGGGTGGCTAGTAGCAACTTTACTAATTGGGTTTGGGCGTTGAACAGTCTCTTGTCAGAGGGTGCTCGCGAAAATTGCCAATTTCGGCGAAGTTTCCTTTTCTTTGCCAGCTCCTCTTTGATATGAGGAGGGAGTCCAGCCTTAGTCCCAGTTGTAGGGGAAGTGTAGGCACTGGAGTTTAGTGCTGCGGTTATGATGGTTTGGAGATGGGTCATCTGATTTTCGATGTCAGTGGGGGTGTTGATGTCTCTGCAGTGAGATTAGGAATTTGCCTGAGATGGCATTCGGTGTACTTCCTCCAGTTAACTCGTTTACCTTCCTTTTTAGGGGGTAGTCGTTGATAGGGAGATGTGCCAACAGTTAAGATGATGGGATTATGATCAGAACTGAGATCGTCAATGCAGACAAGATCGTGGGAGAATTGAAAGTTTTTTAACACGGCAATGTCAAGGATATCTGTTAGGGCATTGTTTTTTCTGGGATAATGAGTCGTCAGTTCACTGGGACCGATCGCTTTGGTGTTTGGGTGATTGTGCCGGAACTTATGCAGTACTTTGCCGTGTGTATTTGCGATACGACAGTTCTAGTCAGGATGTTTGGAGTTTAGATCGCCCATTAGGATGGTTGAGTCGTCCGACGAGAGGAGCTTTTTAAGATTAGTGATTTTTAATGTGGCATTTGGAGGTATATATGCAGAGATTATGCGTATATCCGTCCCAAGGGAATTGATGCTGATTGCTGTATGCTCTATCGGAGATAGTGGGTCGTTATTAATCGTTTGATGAACGATCCGTCTGTGAACCAGTAAGGCCGTTCCACCCCAGCCGTTACGATTTGGAGTAGTGGGGCGATCTGTGCGATAGGTCGTATAGCATGGAATGTTGAAGTGGTTTAATGGTCGGAGGTAAGTTTCTGATATTAGAGCAATATCGATGTTTCTTTCCTGGAGGAAGTTTCGGAGTTCAGCTTTTTGACTGAGGACTCCACTGGCATTCCATGCGAGAATTTTTAGTTGTCTATCCATTTCGCATGAATAAGGCAACTAGGGAAGTTAAAATCGTAATTATGATGGTTTTCGTATCGCTCTCCGTTAGGAGTTTGGGAAGGATCTCTTGGATCAACTTGAGTACATCAGCGGTCGTGATGTTTTGAAGAAAATTGAGGACGGAGTCAGGTGATTCAACTTTCAAAGATGTGACTTTGGTAGGTGTCCTTTTTGGGGGCACTACCGGTTTTGATGGTGGGTGATGGGTAATGCGATTGATTTAACACCGTGGCAACAGCGAATGGTTTTTCTAATCTATTTGTTCAAATTGGAATTGGTAAAAGAAAATTATAATTGCTTGAAAGGGCTTTTACACAGAAACCAGTGTTTGAAGTATGATTGATTCCAATTGATGGTAACAAAAGTTGAATAATTATTAGCATTTATAATAAAAAATTTATAATTAGGTTGGTTGTCATGTTTATGTAATAATTAATTATTTAATGTTACAGTACCTTGCATATGGCGACGTGCCGTCCTTGCAGTTTTTATCTTGAAATACACAACACACGCGTGAACAGCTGTTCGAGACGCACAATAAAGTAAAAAATAAGTCACAAACACATAATAATACAGTTTATAGTTCACACTTATTACCAAACATGACAAAAATTATATACAATTAAGAGTTCACGTGGTAAAGACACGTTACGGTATGAAAAACCTACCATAGACTCTGTATGGTTTTGCGGTATTTAATAAAGAACGAATTTGTGATGATTCACTGACAATGTCCTTATTTAATGAATTGAAGACTGTATAACTGGACAGTCGAAATAATAAAAACTTAACAAAAAAAGTAACTAAAACTTTGTAACTATTTTATATGATCTGCGTGCGGTCAAAGCAAGAAGCCATCTACAACTGTACAATAAAACGGAACTCGAGAGAGGGAATGTTTTGATAATTATTCTGTTTGAACTGGCAAAGTCAATATTAAATAAAGGTTTCGATACTGAACATACCCCCGACTATAAACCAACGGTTTATCAAGTCGAAGAAGTAAGAGAGCTAGCACTAACGTAAATGATCGCTGTAACGGATGAATGATGGATGAAGATGATATAGCTGATAGAAATAACTTGTAGAAAATTTTGAAGATAAATTGAGAAGAATGTATAACTTAATGTTTCTCGAGTAACAGATGAATGTCTAGTTACTGAGAGGTAAGCTGAAAAGTTTCACGGCTGGGCGTGTGAACACTCCATCTTTGGTCTTTATAGTGGCAACACGAACGACTCCATCTTCTCCTGGAGATGTAGACAGAACATAATTGACATGGAGAATAATGAAAAAAGTGGCACCCGTTCACTAGCCACAACAGGTCCTTCCACTATCCCCCGCACAGCAGTTTAAAGATAACAGTAATTCAGTAGCTAGTTAACCCTCGCCCGGGCAACATGCACGTGGTTGACGTTATCATCTGTCTTTCATGTACTGTGTTTATGTGTATAACTTATTGTGTTTCTGACGACCTCACTAGTGAGAAAAAGGCCTTTAAGTGTATATTTTTGTGTGTGATGTGTGACCAGAAGATTGGATAACCCCGCACCTGCAGTTGTCACGAATATTTAAAAAGGATTGGACAGACAGTATACAGGTAATTCATACCTATTAATATTTGTTGTTGTAATGTATGAAGATATTCAAAATGCCACCTCTTCCAGATTTGCTGTGAGAAGCATTGAACACGCTGCCAATGTTTTAACCTATTTAAAGGAATTTGTTCATAAGCTGGTTCCGGCAAAGCGGTGATTGGTCGTCCAATGAGGAAATGTGCAGGCGTTAAACGTCTAATTCGTTAGGATCTGCTGAAAGAGAAGTTAAAGGTCTCGAATTGAGAATGCCATCAATTTTTGTAGCTAATGTAACGAAGTCCATGAGATAAAGTTTTTCATTACCCATTGTTCTAAGAAGGTGTGTTTTGACACTTTTTACTGCACTTTCCCAGAGTCCACCTTGATGCGGAGCGGCTGGAGGCAGGAAATGAACATTGATTCCATGCAATTTTGTAAATCTAGCTATGGTCTCCTTGGAGAGAGGTTCATTCAGCATGGTTAGAATAATTTTCTTAAAGTTGTTTGAAGCTCCGACAAAGTTAGTTTCGCAATCAGAATACAAATTGGAGCAAAGTCTACGTCGTGACACAAAACGTGTGAGAGCGTCAATGAAAGCTTGAGTAGAAAGATCAGTAGCGACCTCAACGTGGATTGCTTTAGTAGCGAAGCAAACGAAAATGCATAAGTAGACATTGACCTCTTGAGCACGACGCAAAGTGTGAATTTTGACAATGAATGGACCGCAGTAGTCGCATCCAGTATTGATGAATGATTGAGAAAAGGTAACTCGTTCACGCGGTAAGTCTCCCATCAAAGGAGGACGAGAAGTTGGTTTAAGTTTAAAACAACGAAGACATTTGTGTATCTGTTTGTTAAAGGTGCTCCGTGCTGAAAGAATCCAAAATTTCTTAGAGATGACTGATTTTAGCAGTAGTGGTCCTGCATGAAGAAACAAACAATGGTAATGATCAATGATTAAGAATGTAATGTGATGATTCTTCGGTAAAACTGCAGGATGTTTAGTAGTGTAGTTCAATGAAGAAAATTTGATTCTTCCACCCACACGTAGAATGCCGTTGTGATCAAGAAAAGGTGACAACGAAGCCAAGCGTGAACAACAAGATGTAGGGTTTGTGTTTAAAAGTTGAATTTCTTTTGAAAAATGTGATTTGTGCACCAGTTTGATTAATTGTAGTTCTGTAGATTGAAGTTCTGTAAGATTTACTGGTCCGGTCATTCTTGATGCAGTGCGGACGTTATGACAAAATCTTAGAACATATGACATGACGTATAAAGTTTTTGACTACGAAGAAAATTTGGACAGTATATTCCATTCAGTTTGAAATGACGCTAAACAAATTGGAAGTGGATTTGAGCGGAGTTCAGGGACAGTGTCCAAAACCTGTTAAGGTGATTTTGGCCACTGAGGGTCTGAAAGTTTAAGCCATGAAGGCCCCGAAAACCATATATGATGGTTGAGAAGTGCGGAAGGAGATAGACCACGGCTGGAACAATCAGCAGGATTGTTGCCAGATGGAACATGTGACCAAAAATCAGTTGGCGTCCAATCTTGAATTTGACTAACGATATAAACCTTAAATTTATATGGTGGAGTAGTGATCCAAGCTAATGTGACCATGGAGTCACACCAACATTTGATGATGTCGATAGAACACCGAGTAGATACAAACTGAAGGCAATAGTGCATCAACTTGGCGAGCAAATGAGCACCGCAAAGCTCCAATCTAGGAAGTGATATGCGCTTGAGAGGGGCTACCTTAGATTTGGCTAAAAGTAGCTGCGTATTGACAATTTTGGTTGAAGTAGTCGTCCTAATGTAAATGACGGCGGAGTAACCTTTATCCGAAGCATCGCAGAAGCCATGGATCTGGATGTTCGTTGATTGATGAAGATTGATGCAACGAGAAATAGAAATGTTTTCCAAGTGAGGCAACTCTTGAACAAATTTCCTCCAAGCGGAATTGATGACCTCTGGAACGGGTGAATCCCAATTAATCCCAAGAGTCCAAAGGTGCTGCATGAGGCACTTAGCAAAAAATGTTGTAGGCGAAAGAAAACCACAAGGATCATATATTTGTGCTGTGGTAGACAAAATAGATCGTTTTGTAGGGGAATGATCCAGACTTGGTAGCTGGATGGTGAACGAGAAAAGGTCGTTCAAAGGTGTCCATTTCAAGCCGAGTATATTGAACAACGGTTGATCTGGTGAGCGAAAATAAAGTGGTACTTCCCGATGTTCCTGAGTGATATCAGCGAGAAGTTCTGAGCAATTAGATGTCCACTTGCGGAGCTGAAACTGTCCTTTTGAAAGAAGTTCGATGAGTTGATGTTGAAGTTCTAGCGCAGAAGGAATGTCCTTGCTTCCAGTGATGATGTCATCCACGTAAATGTGACTAAGCAAAGCTTCAGCAGCCAACGGAAAATTGTGACCTTCATCTTGAACGAGTTGTCGCAAAGTGCGAATAGCTAAATATGGCGACCTTTTCAAGCCATAAGTGACCGTATTAAGTTTGTATGTGGATAAAGGGTCACATGGATTTTCCCTCCATAATATTAATTGAAAGTTTTGATCATCAGGATGAACCAAAATTTGACGATACATTTGTTGTATGTCAGTAGAAAACACGATATTGTGTGTGCGAAATTGTAAAATGACTTCACAGATATCCGTTTGTAATTTAGGACCTGCGAACTGAATGTCATTTATTGACAAACCGGAAGTAGTTTTGGAACTATCATCAAAGACCACTCGAAGTTTTGTAGTGCTACTAGACGTTTTAAACACTGCATGATGCGGCAAAAAATAATGTGCGGCATCTGGAACTTGAGTATGTAAGAGCGACATGTGATTAGACTTTAAATATTCAGACATGAAAGCAGAATATGCAACTTTCAGTTCCGGTTTATTAGCAAATTTATTTTCCAAATATGAAAAACGACGCTTTGCAGTATTAAAGGAGTCCCCTAATGATTGATGATCTTGTGCGAAAGGAAGTAACACGATGTATCTCCCGGTAGCGTTGCGTGTAACCGTAGAATTGTAGTGATTGTCACAAGCGAGTTCTTCTTTAGAAGTTTTCGTTGAAACAGGAACTTCTTCGAGTGTCCAAAATTTCTGGAGTAGGTTGTGTAAGCTCATGTCCTATGTGGTGAGCAGAGAAATATTGTTTGAATGATATGACGCTGTAGGAATAGTTCCTATCAAACAATAACCGAAGATGGTTTCAATTGCTGTTGGTAAGCCGGCACCTAGCTGTATTGTGTGATTGCGCAATGCGAGACCGAACAAATCGGCTCCAATAATCATTGAAATTGTCGGACTATTATTGAAATTAGGATCAGCGAGAGAAATTTGATTTAACTTATATTGCAGTTCAGGTAACTTGGCAAAAAAACGGTAAATTAGCTTGAATTTGCTCAACAACAATTACTTCATGAGATTCTTTAAACAGTTGACCGTTGAGGGTGTAAATATTTATTTTACCTGTACCAATGATAGGTGTTGACAGTGCAGAAATGCCATGTAATAAAATGGTAGAAGGAGTTATCTGTAACCCTATTTTATTTGCACATTGTTTTGTGATAATTGTTGATTGGCTTGCGGAATCTAGTAAAGCAGTACAGGTTTGCGGTTTATTAACATGAGTTGAAAGATTAACTAATGCTGTACATAGCAAGGTTGATTGAAAATTATTTAAAGACCCTGTGTTCGACAGAACAGATATTGATTCATTAAAAGTCTTATTGTGGGCAGGAAGCGGAAATCCTCCCGAACTATTATCCGAGCCCATATGACTTTTACGTCATCTGGGATTATTTTCACTAGCTGAATCAACCTTTCGGTTAAAATGAAGTAACGTATTGTGTTTCTTTTGACAAGTTTTACATAAAGATTTCGACATACAATTAACTGTGAGATGTGTACCAAAACAATTTATGCACAATTGTAATGTTTTAATTTTGTCATATCTTTGATTAGGTGACAAATTATTAAAATCAGGACAAGAAAATAGTTTATGAGAATCCTTGTTACAAATTAAAAACAGATCAGATCTGGAAGCTGAAGTATGAAATACAGATTTTGACATTTTCATTGGTGATTTACCTTTGACAGGTGCAGTTGCAATGTCCTTTTTGACAAATGGTTTAAAATTAACATATGGCTTGTTTATTGTCTCCAATGGTAAAGCATCTTCTAAATGTGCACACTCAGTCTTTAAGAAATTAATTAATTCTTGAGTTGTGGGTAACCGTCTAACTGTTTTGCGTGAACTTTCAAAGCGTTGACGATTGACGTCATCAAGTTTTTTTAATAAAATGGTAACTAGAGTAAATTCATTTTGAATGTCATAACCTAATACAGTTAAAGCTTGTGAATTACCATGAAATATATCTATGTATTGACGTATTTCTGGTAATGAATGATGCTTAAGGGTGCGCTATACCACTAGAGAGAATCCTCAGCACGATGTTGAATAAATCCACTAGGAGCGCTGGCAATCATTCTAGCAGTGAGGAGGCGGAGCTAAAGAAATGATTGACAAGGTTTGGGTTAAACCTTCGTGCAGACTAGACGTACAACGTAGACACACACAAGTGTACTTACTTTCCTTGTTAGCCCTACTGTTAGTAATAATTATCACTTAGCAACGCAGCGAAGGCAAATAAGGAATTGAATAACTGAATTCTTTATTTTGTTTTGTACTTAATAATAGAAACAAACTGTTTACTAGTGTTGCAAAATGTTAGTTATTATTAATTTACAAAGCAATTAAATAAAGTATGAAACATGACTTTTGTAACACTTGCCGAAACGTTCGACTTTATTCATTATTGTTCTGAGTAAAAAATCACGTTTTAACTATAAGTGCACGTTTTGTTGACAATTATATTTTTAAAACATAGGCCTACCTACACATCTGTAGGTATCTATAATATTCAAATAGTCATTTAATTTATACTATGAAATGTCTGCATATTAATAGTGTCGGTTTTTATAAAATTTGATGTATAATAATTTGGCTATAATAGTACAATAATTTACAACAATTAGTTATATGATTTATGATTATGACACTTAAGATCGATCTTTCAATCCAAATTAAATCCTGGTTTTTATCATACAAATTATATACTGTATGTATATATTTTGTTACAAAAACAAGAAAAGAAAAAAAACCTTAAAATTAAACATCCATATCACATCCAGAATTCGATTTAAAATTAATTTTCTGTAAGTTTCTTTAGAAAAATGCCTTGCAAAATTACCTGAACTTGCATTTTCTTGTTAGGTTAATTTGAATAATTCTGGTAAAGTGCATCCCAAGGCGTAATAATACGCCTTGAGTGCATCCTCCTATTTCATTAATGTTTTAATTTGTATTTGAGCCCCAGTACAACACTTATGTTTTAGAAAGGAGTAAA
>JAGFPH010004077.1:103125-124059 GCA_018207615.1 Philaenus spumarius
GAGTAATCGCGCAAAAACCTGACATTTATAATGAAAAAATCATTTATTGGGAGCTTTCATTCAATTTTGTTATTTGTTCAGGGGACTCTAAATGAAATACCTTTGCAAAGGATTGTATTAAATTTAATTACCTTTCCAACGATATAGCTCAAAAATTGCACACGAGCTTATAAGTGGGATAAATTGAGCAAAAACTTTACACGGATAATGAAAAAATCATTTATCAGGAGCTTCCTATCAATTTTGTTCTTTGTTCCAGGGACTGTACCTGAATTACCTTTGCAACAAGATTGCATTAAATTTAATTACCTTTCGAACGATATAGCTCAAAAAGTGCACACTGGCTTATAAGTGGGAGTAATCGCGCAAAAACTTGACATTTATAATGAAACAACATTTATCGGGATTTCTTATCAATTTTGATCCTTGTTCCGGAAACTGTACCTGAATTACCTTTGCACAGGATTGTAGTAAATAAAATTACCTTTCTAACGATATAGCTCAAAAATTGCACACGGGCTTATGAGTGGGATAAATTGAGCAAAAACTTTACACGGATAATGAAAAAATAATTTATCAGGAGCTTCCTATCAATTTTGTTCTTTGTTCCAGGGACTGAACCTGAATTACTTTTGCAACAAGATTGCATTAAATTTAATTACTTTTCGAACGATAAAGCTCTAAAACTGCACACGGGCTTATGAGTGGGGGAAATTGTGCAAAAACATTACACGGATAGTGACAAAATCATTTATTTGGAGATTCTTATCAATAATTTTGTTCTTTGTTCCGGGTACTCTACCTGAATTACTTTTGCATAGGATTGTAGTAAATTTAATTACCTTTCGAACGATATGGCTAAAAATAGTGCACACTGGCTTATGAGTGGGAGTAATCGCGCAAAAACCTGACATTTATAATGAAAACATCATTTATCGGGAGTTTCCATTCAATTTTGTTATTTGTTGAGGGGACTGTACCTGAAATACCTTTGCACAGAATTGTAGTAAATTTAATTACCTTTCGAACGATATAGCTCAAAAATTCCACACGGGCTTATGAGTGGGAGAAATTGTGCAAAAACCTGATATGGAAAATTAAAAAAATCATTTATCGGGAGATTCCTATCAATTTTGTTCCTTGTTCCAGGTACTGTACCTGAATTACTTTTGCTCAGGATTGTAGTAAATTTAATTACCTTTCGAACGATATAGCTCAGAAAGTGCACACTGGCTTATGAGTGGGAGTAATCGCGCAAAAACTTGACATTTATAATGAAAAAACATTTATCGGGATTTTCTTATCAATTTTGATCCTTGTTCCGGAAACTGTACCTGAATTACCTATGCACAGAATTTTACTAAATTTAATTATCTTTCGAACGATATAGCTCAAAAATTACACACGGGGTTTTGAGTTGGAGAAATTGCGCAAAAACCTTACACAGATAATGAAAAAATAATTTATCAGGAGATTCCTATCAATTTTGTTCCTTGTTCCGGGGACTGTACCTGAATTACTTTTGCACAGGATTGTAGAAAATGTAATTGCCTTTCGAACGATATAGCTAAAATATTGTACACGTGCTTATGAGTGGGAGAAATTGCGCAAAAACCTGACGTGAATAATGAAAAAATCATTTATTGGGAGCTTCCCATCAATTTTGTTCCTTGTTCCGGGGACTGTACCTGAATTACTTTTGCACAAGATTATAGTAAATTTAATTACCTTTCGAACGATACAGCTAAAAAATTGCACACGGGCTTATGAGTGGTTGAGTAGGAGAAATTGCGGGAAAACGTGACATTTATAATGAAAACATATCATTTGTCGGGAGTTTCCGATCAATTTGTTCCTTGTTTCGGGGACTGTAGCTGAATTAATTTTGCACAAAATTGTAGGAATTTCAATTACCTTTCGAACGATATAGCTCAAACATTGTACACAAGCTTATGAGTGGGAGAAATTGCGCAAAAACCTGACATTTATAATGAAAAATTATTTATCGGGAGCTTTCTATCAATTTTGTTCCTTAATTGTTCCGGGGACTGTACTTGAATTACTTTTGCAATGGATTGTAGTACATTTAATTAACTTTCTAACGATATAGCTCAAAAATTGCACACGGGCTTATGAGTGGGAGACATCGTGCAAAAACCTGACATTTATAATGAAAAAATCATTTATCGGGAGTTTTCTATCAATTTTGTTCCTTGTTCCGGGGACTGTACCTGAAATACCTTTGCACAGGATTGTAGTAAATTTAATTACCTTTCGAACGATATAGTCAAAAATTGCATACGGGCTCATGAGTGGGAGAAATCGCGCTAAAACCTGACATGGATAATGAAAAAATCATTTATCGGGAGATTTCTATCAATTTTTTTCCTTGTTCCGGGGACTGTACCTGAATTACTTTTACACGGGATTGTAGTAAATTGAATTACCTTTCAAACGATATAGCTAAAAAATTGCACACGGGCTTCTGAGTGGGAGAAATCGCGCAAAAACCTGACATTTATAATGAAAAAAATAATTTATCGGGAGTTTTCTATGAATTTTTTCCTTGTTCCGGGGACTGTATCTGAAATACCTTTGCACAGGATTGCATTAAATTTAATTACCTTTCGAACGATATAGCTCAAAATCTGCACAAGGGCTTATGGGTGGGAGTAATAATGCAATTTCCTCGCTCTAACTTTGCATTTTGGTTTATATTAAACAAGCCGCCATTTTGTGTAAAATCAAAAAATGAAAATATCAGTGTCTGGGACATCCTACAAGGACCCTTCCACTAAAATTTCAGCTATTTTGAAGCATATCTACTACCATTTTATCAAGGTGGGAAAATCCATATACTTATATACAATTAAATCCCTACCCAAAAACGATTAATTGGTATAACTCCGCCATTTTGAATCCGATCGAAAAAAAAAAAAAAAAGTGTATTTGAAGAATGCTACTAGGACTCTTTCGCCAAAAAATCAGCAATTTTGAAGCATATTTACTACCACTTATCAAAACGGGAATAACACAGATATATATTTATAAAGTAATTTTCAAATTGGGTCGAGTGTAATAGCTCTTATTTTCTTAAAAAATTCGGCTAAATAGTGAAAATATTTACTTAAACGTAAATGGGTATTTCAACATGTTAGCCCCGGGATTGGAAAATTTTAGCAATAAATTAAATAGGTACAATACCTGCTTTTTTTTTGTCTTATCCAATCCTAAAACACTATGTGATTACTGCGGTTTCGGGTAACCTATGTACCCATCTTCAGATCACGGAAATAAATAATTCCCTTCATGAGGTCGTCAAAACATTAAATTTAATACACAAAACAAAAATCACAAAACACGACTCCGGAGTCGTATTAAAAGTTTTACCGTGACCGGTTAGCGTGATTAGGTCTAATCGATGTTTTTAATGTGTTTTTTGAGAATGTGTTTTAATGTGTTTCGTGACGTGTTTTGTGATTTTTGTTTTGTGTATTAACTTTAATGTTTTGACGACCTCATGAAGGGAATTATTTATTTCTGTGATCTGAAGATGGGTACATAGGTTACCCGAAACCGCGGTAATCACATAGTGATTTTAGGATTGGATAAGACAAAAAAGCAGGTATTGTACCTAGTTAATTTATTGTTAAATGTTTATATTATTTACTACTTAGTAAGAGATTACAATTTTATAGTGCTTTTGACCTTATAAAAGCAATTTATTCCAAACTGAATTTAAAACACAAGAATTCAAACATTAATTCTTATTAATTCAGTAGTACGTACACAACTGAACACCTGTTGCACATACTTAAAAGACATCAAGTATACAAACAAAACGGTTAGCTGAGATAAGTAGTTCCGCCATTAGGAATTGCAAGAAAACCTACCTCTAGAGAAACAAAGTGCAATCTTGTGCAAAATTTAATAAATGTGTTAATTAAAGAGGAACATGATTTGACCCCACTAGGTGAATTCCTAAGTCTTAACTTACAAACATTTAAGTTATTGATTTTATTTGAAATGCATTTTTTCAAATGAATGATTAATTAGTATTTAAAATATTAATTAACGCTTTTAAACACATTTAAATTTTACTAATTATTAAGTACAATATCGTAACTCTATTGTAATAGCATTTAAATTAAAAAGATCCTTACCACTAAAATACAAATGTTTAAAAATTTTGAACATTAGCCAATTTTTATAGGATGGTAATTTTGAGAATAAAGTTGTTACTACTAACTCAGTAAAATGGGATTTAATACTATGTATCACTAAACATAGGCTTTAATAAGCATTTTTATTGCATCCTCCTCCAGCCGTCCCTTGACATTGAAAAAACACATCACAAACCAAAAGGAGGAACGGTATTATGAAACTATGTTTTTTATCTGTACTAATTCAAAATAAATTTCTTTTGGTAAAAACTTTTTTTAAACCACGCCATACTTATACACACACCTTTCTTATAGAAAGGCCTATAAGAAAATCCATGGTACTAAAGTTCTGAGAAAAACAAAAAGGATTAACCAAAAAAATCCCTTAAAATAATAATTGAGGAGTGGAGAAACCTTTAGAAATTGTCAGCTTATGGTCCCCAATTAACTCACATTAGGAATTTAAGTTTAATAATTTGTTTGTATATATAATATTACATGTAATTTGTTTCTATTGTTGTCTAGCTTTAATTTAATTAACTCTTACAATTTTGTATCTTTTTAAAATATAAATCAATCTTTCCTTTTTGAATTACCTTTTCAAATTGCAATGCATAGCATAGGTTTTATAGTTTTTTATATTATGACTCTTAAACTCAATACACTTGAATGACTAAAAGTTGAATAATGTTTAAATGTATTCTGTTATAAAGTTAAATAGTACAACTTATAAAAATAAACACATTTTCATACCCTCCTCTTACAACAGAAACATCAACTCAAAATTAAAGTTGAAGCATCCCAGAAAGGTTGAAAAATTCCTACAAATCCTAATTAATTCTTCAGTGAACAAATTTCTATAAGTAGTAACTTCAATAAACTAAAGTGTCTAGTAAATCGACGAGGCTTATAAACCAACGAGGAGTTACTATGGGCGTGGTAATTGTAATTTTAAAGAGGTCTTACAACGTAGGTTAAATATAACAGCATATAGATTTGTCCAATAATCAGAGACTTAATTATTTTTGTAGACATGATGATAAGCTGTAATGTTTAAAGACTAATTATTGCATAAACGTAAACACATTTACTGAATTCAGAATCTGTCAAACTCGCAAATAGAAAACATATTATCTAGAACAAGAACGCCTTCATTAGATAAAATACCCACATTTGTAAATTTTAAACTTTAAATGAATAAATGTTACAATGGAAATAGATGTGCCATATTTATCACAAATTTTATGTTATAAGCATTCGATATCATAATTTATTTTGTTATTATTAAAATTATGTATTTATCGAAAATGTGTATCAAAAAATTAAATATGTTTTGAAATGATACGTAAAATTAGGTAAAAATTGTGCACATATTGACTTTTAAATTATTCATCAGTCTTTAATTATGGTCTCAAATAAAACACAGAAATTTACAAATAATAATAAATAACATTTGAACTTACATTAATAGGGGAAAACTTGAAATTTGACTATGTTAAACATTAGTTGATTACGTTAAACATACTTTTCTATCATGTTCAGTGTTGATTGTTATTAGTTCTAACATCTTTAAACTTAAATCTCAACTTAATCATAAACATTGTATTGTATGCCTAAACAAAATTGGTATCGCTAAACTTTAAAACGTTAAATTTTTGTTTATCTGTATGCCTATGTCATACTGGCAATTCTTTTGAAATTTTATTGTATCTGCTGTGATGAATTTATTAATTTTATCCAAACACTTTATACCTTTCACAGTCTTAGCTTTCAGTTTGTAATTATTCTCACGCCTTTAATGAAATGAAAAGGTAAAATATTTGTGTGAAGTAAAAAACAGGTTTAGAGTAAGAAGCACAATGGGGTGTCCCCTACCAGTAATATAACAAGATAATTCAACTTTATTTACATTTTGTAAATCCAAGTAACACAAGCGGTTTATAGTTTGTAATATATTATAGTAAAAATGTTAATATAAAATAAAATATAATAAATATTATTCTTTCATCTATCAATTATGTTTATACAAGAATAAACAGACGATTAGTTTCTGCATCAGCAGTCATCGATTATGTATGTTCAAATATTCTGCCTTTGACATAGCGCTACACATTTACATGTGCTTCAATGGTGATAACAAGTCGTCGAAATTTATAGCTGCAGTTTATCATACGTCTGGTGTTTCACTGGTTATTGACAAGTTGACATGTTTATTGGGTTATATTCATAAAATCACTTGATAGAATTATTTATTTTAAATTTAAGAAACATATACGTGAATGACGTAAGTATATATTCTAGTTTAGCTGTACAATTCAATACATCTTTAAACAAATTAAATAAATCGTCTCTTCGTTTTTGTTTTCGCCAATATGCACGTAAAACTATAGAAACGTTTGATATCTTTGTAAGAAATAGCCCATGTAATAGGGCTATATTTATTACATTAAAAACTAGAATGAATTCTAATATATTATATTAGAATTCATTATTTAGTTTTATTAATAGATTTTAATATTTGATAGGTTTTGATATATTACAAATTCAAATATATCGATATTTATTAACAATAAATAATTTCCCTTTGTTAATTTTCTGTTTATAATAATTGTATTTTACCTCATTGCATTTATATATATTGTTAACTATTAAGTTGAGTTAAAAAATATGCGCAGTTTCTTCTGTTAAACCACTACTATTGCTATTGTATTTTATGAAGAAAAATTAAAAACTAAAGTAAATATACATTGAATTTTCAATAACATTAATGAATTTAAAATAAAACCTAATTTTAAATTTATAATTATATTGAAATATATACTAAAATATAAATTAAAAACTAAGAATTTAAAATAAAATAACTTTTTAAAGAGACATATTTGTCTTCCTGGTTTACGATTTCAAAGACATACTTTATTTTGATAGTTGCATTTAGTCCCATATTATTTTAATAATATAATATGTACAAGTTGGTAATTTAAGGAGTTAAGGAAACGAGTTTTAATAACTAGCACTCCAATTCAATTATTTCATACCTTGGAAACAAATAAACTTCTTAAAGTATTACTGTACAACTTTTTCTTCTGCTAAGTTTATTGAAACTTTGCTGAAGTTCAGACAAACTCTTGGATTTTTCCCTATAACGCTGTAGCTTAGTAGCCTAGAAGTACAACATTTTAATAATCGATGTCAATTAATTATAAAGTAAATATTTATTTATTTAACGATTTCTTCAAAAGCAACATTTTTTCACTTATTTAAAACGCAACAATTCACAGAGAGGTTTAAGTTTAAATTATTTACTACAGTTTCTATTATTGTATTGATTACACCCTTTATAAATGTATCTTTGTCTTAGTAAGGAGTATATGTCCTTCTATTACAAACTTTTAAGTAACGGAGTTTCACTTCTGGTATCGGTCAACGGTTTTGTAAACTAATGAGGAACATTCTGACTTTATCAGGATGCCGAAGAAAAGGGAATGTTCATCGGATAGGCCAAAGGAACTGTAAGGAACTGTAAAAGTCAAAAATATATAAAAAAAAAAAAAAACACGAAACCGTTTACTGATGAAGAAACTAAAATATCATCGAACGGCCAAATTCTAAAATGTTCTTAAACTACAAGTTATTTTTATAATTACCTTGCATTAGTTGTCTTCAGTCCTTAGTTGCAGATTATAGCTACAGCGCTGTTTCGCTGAACAAGTGTCCTACCTGCAGCTGGACATGAACGACGAAATAATGTGGCCACAAAAATTTTTATTAAATTCTTACGACGAGTTGTACTCCGATTTTGTGTGTGTTAGTGTTATGTGTTCGTATATGTGTTAGTGTGAGTACAAGCCTGACGAAGCTGACAGTGTTCGGCGAAACAGCGCTGTAGCTATAATCTGCAACTAAGGACTGAAGACAACTAATACAAGGTAATTATAACGATATAATTAACAGTCCAAGGCAACACAATAAATTCTATACAAGTTATTCCTAAATACAACAATAATCTTATCCTTAAATTGAGTTTTATAAAAATGCGTTGAAATTTAGATATCAATCAAATTGACTTTATTAGTTAAGCTTAAAAAAGTTTATTACTATTAAAAAGGAACAAACATCTCTATAATGCTATGATATAAGTAATTTCTTATGAATTGATACCAAAACCTAAATCTAAATCTTATAATATGCATTGTTAGGATTAATAGGGTAGGTTTAAAAAAATGAATATAGACAAATATGAAAATAAAGTTTAGATTAGTTTAGAATTTACTAGCCCAAGACGAAAACTGACTAGTGTTGTGAAATAGCTGACTCGAGTAAAGCGCACTTAAAGGGACACACTTGGACAATCTATAAAAGGGTTATACTGACCTATATCCAGGATCAGTATTTTTGTGTGCCAGGCAGATACTATGTGGGAGAACTAGTTTTCCTGTGAGGCGAAGAAAATGCTGCTGGTCAGGAAGCGATCATTTTTGCTACAAGAATTCCAGTTGGAGAGCTTTGGTGAATAGGTAGGTGAACAGATTGTCCAGATATCCATCATAAAAGTGTTTATGTTTGTGTTTGTTTAAATTAAAGTAGAAGCTCTTTCGAGCCAGAATTACACGAACATAGCTATTTCTTTGGGTGTTTCGTCTTGGGGTAGCATTGCCAAATTGATTAGTTAGAATAATAAAAAATAAGTAGATTAGTGTTAAAAGAATTAAGTACTCATTATAGTGTTTTATTTATCGATTGCGAAGAGAGTTGAGCCTAATAGAAATTAGTTATTCATTGTCGTTTTGTTTGTAAAATTGTAAGGAGACCACTGAACCACTCGATAATAAAATATCCTTACCAAAAAAACCTTCAAAAAAGAAAATTCGTTTAAAAACCCCAAACGAAATGACATTTATGTACCCATAAAAAAATCTTATATCTACAATGCCCTACAAAACAGAGCATAGTCACAAAACTTGACCTCTGTATAGCAAAAAAAAAAAAAAAAAAAAAATTACAGTAACAAAATAGTACTGATATCGCTGGCGGAGGAAACCCCTGTTATGAAGATCGTTTAGTCTCCACTCCCCAATACCTCCGTCAGAAAATGAAATCTTGTACTCCCCACGCCCCACTGTCTCCCTCAAAAATGAAATTTACCTGGCTCCAAAAATTTCAATTTTTGTGGTGCACAAGTCTGCCGTTATATTGCAAAAAAAAATTAACTAGTGATTTGTAATTTCCAATAATAATGTTTTATACTTCACACTAAATCAAATTGAATTAAATTAAACTAAAACAATAATAAAAAACAACAACAACATAGTCTACTTCTAAAGCCAGAAGTTGAATATTCTATCTTCACAATGGTGAACATTGATAATTGAACATTGATGGAAGATTGAATCGTTTGGCATGATACGTCCTCAGATAATGCTTGCCCTATGATAATCATATTCAGTTATTAACTCCATAGTTATTTTAGTTTTAAATCATGTCTGACCCAACTGTACAAACTATTAAATATTGCAGTTAGAAGTAGAGCATTACCGAAATCTTGAACTGATTAGAAGTTCGTTAATATTTCAACCACCCAGATACGGTAAAGATATAAAGTTTAAGGAGAAATGTATTGAAAAGAAAAATATATAATAATAGTGGCATTAAGAACTTGTAGTTTTAGGCTCAGGTCTTAATTATTAGATTTGTAGTAAGAAATGCATTATATAAAGAGGTAATTAATTGGTAGTATTCCTAAGTGATTTTATTAAAGTTACTTCATAATGTAAAGTAATATTTAAAACAAATTAGGTTTTTAGTATAGTTTACCAAACTAAAATATCACATACAATTTTACTAATTCATGCTGTTTTCTTTTTTTTAATTCACCATTTTGAATTATTATGTATTTACTAATGTATTTTACTACACAGGTGTCCCCGAACTCTCTGGACTCCTTTTGTGGATATGTTCCTGGGATCCAGACAAACATATTTCACAATATAAACATGGGTCTACGGAGCTTATTTTTTCGTCTGTCTGTCGGTATGTGTTTTTTTACAAAATACTTAGTATTTTTAAAAGTAGAAATGATATTGAGCTCAAAAAAACGGACAGAATTTTTCGTTTTGAGTCAAATATAGCAAAAATTACTGCAGTTGCAGAACTGGGACCTACTTTATTAAATTTATATGCTCATTTTACGTAAATTAAGTTCAATTTCACACCTTAATTAACGTCCTACATATTTCAATTGCGATTCGTTTCTGTGAATAATCTGAAACATGGGTGAAATCTTTCGCCTGCTGTAACTCGCAAACGAAACATTTTCGGACCTATGAATATATGTATATATGTAATGTTTATATTGTGAAATATGTTTGTCTGGATCCCAGGAATATATCCACAAAAGGGGTCCAGGGAGTTCGGGGACACCCTTTATATAAATGATCATATCATTAATAATTTCATTTACTTATTTTTGTTAAAGTATGTACAAAAATAAATTAACATTACCCATTTACTCCTTATAAATGTGAAATACTATAGTTAATATTATAATATAGTAAATGTATGATTGTTAAAGTAAAGTTTAGCTCCCAGCAATATAAGCAAAATTATTGATAAAAATCTAATACTGAATTGTGATTATTATTATTATTATGTCAAACATAACTTATGTATTATTATGTTTTTTATTTGTATGCTTTCCACAACTTTTCATATTAAACTAAATCTATAATACCACTACAATAAATCTATAAGATATACAAATTTCACTGTAAAGGGGTTTTTATAATTTTAGACTTAAGTTTTAGGAGTACCATTATATGCCACTTTAATTAAATGCTTATGTATTTAGAGAAGGATATTAAGAATTACCTATTATAATTTAAAGTTTCTATAAAGCTAATATTTATTCCTTCAATTATTTATATTTTATTTTCAATTCGATCAAACATTTAAAATCAAACTATACCATATTATAAAAGTATTTTATGAAATTAATAAATAAAAACAATTTAATTAGTAAAATTAATAAATACAGTAACAATAATAATAATATTAGTAGTACCAAGACTTGCCGTAGAAATAATCTAAAAACAGAATTGGTACTAGTAAAACAGATCGTATTTCAACAATATGTTATATATATATTTTCTTTTAAAATCAGTACGTTGAATTCCCTAAACAGAAATCATAAACAGATATATGTAATATAGTTTTGTTTCGTAGTTATGAAATATCATTACATAATATAAATGACCTATATCATAGTAAGTACTCTTACGTAATGCCTATATATCAATGTACGAAGCCAAGATTGTTCTAGAAATTTAAATAATTGTTCGGAACTTATAACCTAAACCTAGACTTCGAACCGTAGACAAATTTAGAAAGAAATTTATTTATTTCCGTTTACGAAATAATTAATAGTTTTATTTATGTTACATCTAAAACTATATTAGTAATTATTATGCATATTTTTATGTACTTTACTAATTTAAAGTAAACAGAAATACAGTAAGCAGTTCAATGTAATTAACCGCATTGCAGTACAATCCCCGAGGCCGTGGTAATGATGTGTAAACATAATGATTTACAGGAAGAAATATAAACGTTGATTTATTCTTGTATTAACGAGATTGCAGTTATTTGCTAAACTAAATAAACTTTTATAAAATTAAGTGATTAAAATGAAAACTTTTTTAGTACTACAAAAAAAAAGAAAATATTACATAATTTACAATTTTTATTGCAATGGTCTACTACTGAAACACATGTTATTACTGACTTAAATTTAACTCATACTCTTCTTTAACTAAACATAAAACAAACAAACGAATAAAAGAAATTACAATACAAATTATTGATCAACATAAATATTCATCAGTAATAATTTAAATTATAACGTTTTTAGAGTTATATAGTGATATAATATAAGTATATACACTTTTATTATTTATTTGGTGTACCGTTATATTCGCAATGCCTACTGTTGTATTTCCATAGTTTTAGTTGTATACTTTTAATATTTAGCAGGATTGTTTTTCTTCTGCAGTCCTTTAGCAATAGTGTTGTTAGTGATGGGTTTAGATTAATATAATTGTATAGTAAAAATAATCCTTGTTTCGCTAAAATTCGTCAACGGAAATAATGGCAATGCATATAAGTAAGTTAAACATGATTTAATTAAGTGGTTAAAGCATGGGACAAATATAGAGCCCCATAAATAGAAATAAAGTGGTTGATGTTTAAAAAGCATGTATCTTTAAAGATATTGAAAAACTTGAACTATTTGAACACTTATGAATAAGATGTATATTTATGTCTATAGAATCAGAAAGAATTAGGTGATATGGTTATGTTCGGCAAAGAACTAAGAACTAAAGAAACAGTTCTTGAGCTACTGCAACAAATATAAAATAAAATATAAGTCGACTATTTTTATAAAATTTAATACAATTTCTTTCTACTCTTACAATCCTTACTATGTAAAAAAAAAATCATTACTATCCTGTTTTTACAAATTCCTACCTTCTGCTCTTCGAACAAATTCATGTCATTTCACATAGATAACAGTTATTTACATACACTACTTTAATGAGAAATTAGTTATGCTAACTAATAGACAATCAATCTTGATAACAGTAATCACATTAAAAGTGTATAATCGACAAAATCGTGAATTGGAACATGCATATACAGCACGTAATTAGGGTGTCTAATTACACTGTAATTACCCATCTGTGATTAATTCTATTCCAAGTGTTAAACAATTACTGATATGTGTCTGAATCGAAATTGTACGTATATCAAAATATAATTTAACTTTTAACAAGAATATAAAAAAAATTATTCTTTAAGCTAGACTTTATATATGTAATTGCTAGTAGCTTGATAATCTACAAATGAAATAAGTTTTAAATACACATAAAATGATTCAGTGCACAAGTAAAACTACGATTTTAAGAAATCGGTTTTGAAAAATAATTTAATATAAAATATTTTCAAACTTGTCTATATCGATCTTATTTTTAAAAAGTACTAATTTCTTGTTGCTGAACCTGCTCGTATCAGGTTTACAATATTTCAAAAGTTTTTGTAAGGGTTAACTTAATATGAATATTAATATTGTGAGAAGTAAAATGTCTTATTATACAATTTTCAAAATGTTTGAATGAAGAGTAAAGATAACCTTAGTTTCGTGACAGTTCTTTCCTATGAGATACAAATAAAAGTTAAAGCATGCATAATTTACCTATTTCCTTTTAAGCGATAAAATCTTACATTCTAACCAATAAACATATACATTATTAAATTAAATTCATTGTTAAAATTTAACATCAATTGAATCTAGAGAAGTGTAGTTTAATATATAAATTTCATAAACATTACATAAGTGATAAAGTGAACCAATGGAATTTCGGTCCTGAAGACAAATGAGGTAAAAGGGGTAAAAACAGCATGAAATAAATATGAATTACATTACTTTATACAATCTAAAAAGCTGACTTTTGATTCAAATTGCTCTTAAACACATATATATATATATATATATATATATATATATATATATATATAACAAATTATTCGTTTTGATTATTTGCTTGTAAATAGCAAAATATTTGTTGAAGACAATAAACTTACTCATAGACAAGAAGTAAACCTCAAAACTAGGTTTAAGAAAGTTCGACAGTTATGAGTAACGACATCATGAGTTTAAATGCTTACTGGTTTACGGCTAATTGGGAAGACATCGATTGATTTGGGCTAAACTCAATATGCGTTTTAGGGAATGGGAAATTGGTTCTGAAACGTTAAGGCTTGATATTTACCCGATATTCCTTTCATTCATTTATTCACATATGAGAGTGAGTCCGCAGGTACCACATAGTTTTATATTAAAATGAGACTTATTAAATAATACATTTTGTAATTCCATCCTAATTTAAAGGCAATGAGATCCAGTTTATTTTAAAAAGCAAGTACGTGTTTTATAATAATGTTTGCTTTAAATATGTTGTTGCAGAAGTCATGAAGAACTTTTTTTTTGACATTATTAACTACCATGTAAAATTCTCTAAGAGAGCAAATAAATTGTCAATATAAAACTTAAATAATATTATTTTATTTAAAACAATTGACAATAAGTACCATGAAATGCAGTATAAACTGCTTTGTTCATTTGTATAATGTGTTATAAATTAAATTTCTATTAACAAAACAAATATTATTAATTCGGCAACTAACTGACAAATTGAATTTACCTTTTTTTCCATCTAAATGATTATATTTATCTAATTTTAAATCGAAAACAAGTAAAATTATGAAATATTTAAATATCACACCATGGCAACTACAACTTTTCAGCGTTAATCCTAAACTTTGTACAGCCTGTGAAGTACAAATTAAACAATTAATAATTAATTGTTTACATTTTACTATATATTACATTGAGTTGCATGAGTTACGAACCGTAATTTATATTAATTAAAAATCGCACTTATCAGTATCAACATATTTAGTAGACTAAAACTTGACCACATAACATATACGTGTATTACGTTTCAAAAACAATGTCGTCATTTTCAGTGATGCATGATCTACAGTAAGTTTGTTAAATTCATCGTTAGTTATGGTTTGAAAATTAGGAGATTTTATTTATTTGGAGAGTAGTTTCAAAATGTGTTTATAAATTTTAAGTAAAAAGTAATTATATACAAGTTTAAAGTAATCATATACTTTGTGTATGTAAAAGCTTATCAACAAGATACAAACACAGTTTATTTCCTACTTCGTACAATTTGCCGTTGTATTTAATCATTCGAAGTTATAAGTACACCGTCCATGGTTGGTTTATAACTTTCTTGTGTGTTCTGGAGAATAAAGTTAGGTGTAGTTACTGATTTATAGAAACTTCCCTTAGGAACTTTCTGTATACCTGACACCCTTTTAAACTTTAACTTAAGGTGTTTATATTAATATGAGATAGTTAAAATAGTATATATATATTTATTCAATCGTTGTTACAACTACACTACCGGACATAATATCATAATGATTATACATTTAAGTAATAGCTTAAACAGCTTACATTTTATGTCCTTAAATTTTGGAACAACGGAAATTATATTTATTGTTTTCGTGACTACAATATAAAAAGAAACATGCCTACTAATTTGAACTTTACTAACTTAAACACTTAAAAAGATACTGTATAGTAATGGCTTTACTAAAAGATGTTTACGTTTTGTAGTCATTTTAACATAGCCCCAAAACCTACATGTTTGTAATGTAAATATGGACCTTATAAAGTAATTAAAAATGTAAGTAAGGGATTTATTTAAATTTGAATTTATGCGTATTTCTGAAAGAGAAACATTTGGGCCATTCCAATATCTGAAAAAAATATTTAATTAAATAAATAAATATTTTAAAAGTCAAACTTGTAAATGTTTAATACATAACTCAGCTAATAAATAAACTGTTTCAGTGCACAGTAATTAGCTATTTTATTAAACAACTGTTATTATAATATATGATACATAATAGTTGTAGTTAACATTTCAAATTATAAATTTGAATATAAAAATAGGAGGGTGTTTCTAATTTAGGTGTTTTCCTAAGTAACGTAATATTTTAGAAGTAGTAACATTTATGATGTATGCATATAATTTATATCACTACACAAAAATAGTAAAGTTTGAAGTTTGTTCAATCAGATAATTTTCTACCAAAGAGTATAATTTGTTGTCAATAACTTTTGCATATTTTTCATTGATACATACTAAAAGGAAAGTGGCTCATCTTAAGGAAAAATAAATTATTTAACTTTGCCAATTATATGTGTTGAACTATTATAATTACCGTCGCTCAACCCTCATTCTTGAGAGATGCATCATTGTAATGAGAGACGCATTACAAAATATGGCTTCTTCCAATAAAAATAAAAATGACAATAATTAAATTAAGGTTAATCAAACACGTTAATAATAATAAGATTCCACCTATACACCTAAACAACATACTTCGTTTCTTAATTTTATTAATTTCATTTAACATTTCTTAGGTTCTTGAAATATCTAACTCTCTTTACATTTTAGTTAAAGCAAATCAAACCTCCATACCTAGTGCGATAAGAGAGTTGAACATATTTGTAGTCGAAAGCATTCTTGAGATGGAAATTCTCAGAAATTTCCTGCTTCTATTATAAAATGTATTTTGAAATGTGCAAGAGCTTGCGAACCTCTGTGCCATGATGATAAGCTAGGTTAGAAAGCGGGAAATCTATACTAATATTATAAAGAGGTAAAGTTTGTTTTTTTGTTTTTTTTGTTTGTATGTAGGGGGTAATCTCTGGCACTACTGAATCGATTGAAAAAATAGTTTTACTAATAAAAAGCTACTTTATCCCTGAGTAACATATTCTATAATTCATTTCGAACCTTTTTTTTTATTTCAATATTTGTAAATTTAGTCGGACAATTTTTTTAGGTTAGCCCTAGAATGATAAACCAACACATGTAGTTACATTTATTACCATTGCAACCAATTGAATAAAATAACAGATAATATATTATAGCTGTTTGCTCCAATAACAGCTGATTTCAAAATTTGAAGCAATTATTTTTGTACTTCTAGCTTTTAGGTTAGAGTTTTAAAGTGTACACCTGAGCCTTGCTGGTTCTTTTAACCATTATTATAACTGCTGTTATAAAATATAAAACATAATTTCATTTGAACATTTAACATTATCTACCATCTTAGTTTTGAGGTTATTATTAATACTATACCTTTATTTTAAATAAAACATAGCATATTATGTTTTTAGAAAGTTCCGTTGGGGGTTGGCGTGCGGAGCACGCAGGGGTCTCCCCTAGTGTTATATAAAGATATATAAAGGAATAACTAAGTACCGTCTACTTAGTCAAGTTTGACTCATATATTACAAGTGTACATACATTATTTACAATGCAAAGTAATTATTGTTATAAATGTTTATAAATCAATGTTTTCTATGTTGTTAAAAGACAATCTTCAAGGTCGTTTTTAAACAAAAATTTAGTTTATATTGTATTACAATTAAAATTTTATTTATTGTGAATTAATTTTTCCAGTATCCAGGTCACTAATATATATAATAAAGTACAGTATATTTTTATTTTTCGTCCGTGAACCGCTTAGTTCCAAACTTGTTTAAAGTTTTTGACGCGTTTCGAGAATTTATCACGTCATTAGAAAGTCCCTCTATACATAGGTCGTCAAAACGTTAAATACACATACACAAACACATAAGACACAACACATTTAAAAAACAAAGTATGTAGATGCGCATCTTACGACTCCCGGGTATCGACCTCCATGCATAGAGGGACTTTCTGATGATGAGATAAATTCTTGAAACGCGTCAAAAACTATAAACAAGTTTTAAACTATAGTTGCGGACAGCCTAACTCTGAACCAGGAAAAGGTTAAGGTCTTCCGCCCAGCCGATCATAATTAGTGACGCTTGGCTGCTCTCAATGAAAACAAGTATTAGGTGCCTAATACGCAATAAGTCAGTTAAATTATTGTCCAAAATTATTAAAAATCATTATCATATTAAATTTTGTATTTATATTTTGATTATTTTTATACCAAATTTGATGTAAATCGGCCAATTTTGACCAACTTGTAGCGCCAAACCAGTTTTTCTTTTTAAAACTAACTTTGAATGAACAGTGGAACTAAAATACAATTCATATAAAAACGTGAGCATATGGAGGGACAAAAAATACTCTATGTATGATTGTAATAATTTTGTATTGCTTCATAACCATACATTAAATAAATTTCAAACCTAAATAAGTAAAAAACCGTAAACTTTTACGAAAATGTTGACACCATTTTTGTAGTCCTTTTGATTCCCTGTAGGATGGTGTAACTGTAAAAAACAATCGGATGAAGGATAATGGTTAGGCCTAAGTTATGTGTAGTAATTGGTTTGTTCAACAGACGCCATTTTGAAACGTATGATTGGGTTTAATTGCTTATTCTTTTAAAAAGATATATCATTGTTAGGTTAAACTTCATGCCAAGTTTGAACTCAAATCAGTCAAACCGTTCTCTAGATTTCAATTAATTTGTACAAAAAATAAAATGGCGGATATCTGGAAAACAAAGCTTTTTCGGGCCTAAGTTTATATGAACTTTTTTCTTATTTTGACCCATAGAACCATTCCCCTAAGTTTGATCCCGTAATTACTGGACTTCTGTACATTGCTAAAATATAATTAAGGTAAATACAAATAAAACATGATATTAGACAATCTACTTCTCGGTCAAGTACATCGGTCGGCTAAGCGGAAGACCCTAACCTTTTCCTGGTTCAGAGTTAGGCTGTCCGCAACTATAAGAGGTTCACTTACAGAAAATAAAAAGGTATTGCATTTATTAATTGTATACTTAAAAACTAGACAATTGACTATATTAGAGGAATGTATCATGTTGATTTGTAAAAATAAAATTTATGATCTTGAAAGGTAGATTACTGATTCATTTGTCATTGGTATATTGCTATATGTTACTGATATTGCTATATTTTGTCATTATACCTTTGTAACATTCTGCAAAACGAAATATAAGGGTTTATTTTAGGTTATAAAAACAATTATTTAAAATTCTAATTACAAATTAATTTTTACATGTGTTTAATATTATTATTATTATTATTGATTATTCGGACATTTGCAATCATTTGTTTGTTAAAATCAACACACAATGTTTCGGGAATATGCATCGACTCCCGTTATCAAGGAACTAAACACTACGAGAACATATACCTAGAGATCTAGGACTATGCTAAACAAAACTGAATAAAACTAAGTAATAACACTAACCTTTTAAACATCTAAATAATATTCCATTTTAGAGGTGAGACTGAGAAGTCAAAACAACAAAGATATAAAACACTGAATACAAACTCAACTGTTAGCAAACCGTTGTAGACAATCTGAGGTCGGAACAACAGATTTGGACTTTTACTGGAGGTAGGAAATACAGAAAGTTATTTAATTACTAGCATTGTCATCCGATCAACGAGATGATAGGAAATGCATGTCTTCCCTTAGACTTAAATGTTTTTTTTAGCGTCCTGCTGTTTTGTACTTTAAGGCTAATGAAGACGGGACCTACAGTTTTACTTGGAATCCGAACCACAGCCAATGATGTCTGTTAAGAAACCAATTAGAAAATTATTCGGGGTCAATGGGAATTGAACCCGGAACTTTTCCATTGATGGTTGTCATGACGATTAATAAAGCTTTCACGACTTAACAACCACGGCCATCGTGGCTAACCCCTTACACTTAAATACTAGTTTGATTTCCACAATAATTACAAACCAGTAGCATCCTAGATTAAAACATTCGGTCAAATACTTTTAATTCTATAAAATATTCCTTAAAATGTTCATGAGTTTTCATTAAATTTGTAAATGTAACTAAATGTAGCGTTAAGTCTGTAGCAAAGCTAATGTTATTCTTCTCTATAGTATTATTTATAATTTTAAAGTCGATTCTATAATTATGCACGATTAATATTTATTTATTATATAGATTCTGACTTAAAACCCATCTAAAGTTTTTAAGTAGATTTAGGAAGATGGCTTATAAGCCTTTACAAAACAAATAGATTATTTGAATCTCTGTTACATTATTAGAGAAAGTTTGTAAAGGCGTGATCATACGAATAATCACTGCCTTTGTATACTCTCTTTAAATATTTATTATTACTGAATGTTAGAAAATAATACTGATTGTTAGCTTCAGGCATTGAAGCTTCTCTATTTTATTTTGTAGGTAAAAAATTAACCTTTTAATTATTGTAATTCCTGATCTACTAGCAACATGTATTAGTTAATACACTACACTCATCACTTAAATAGACGTCTGAAAATAGATTTAAAACTTATATTTTAAGTTGACTCGAAATAATGGACGGTTTCACCAATTAATGACTACCTTATCAAAGTGATAAAACAAAGGTGGCAATTATTATTTTATTTTTATATTAGTGTGAACAAATGCGTATAAATTTTGTTTAGTATATATTATCTTTAATCTTATGTAACCACATTATTTTTCTGAATTACAACCCATATTAAATATTAAATTGGAGTCTCATAAAAAGTGATTTTTTTCAAAAATATAGAACTATATAAAGGTTTATAAAAGTTATGAAATGCAGAGATAATATTTGCTAACTAAAAACATAACAATGAATATAAAATTTAAAATAAAATTTTCCTGTGACTTATGGACACATTTTGTTTACCATTTATTGATAACGTTTATAAGGCTTACTTTGTATAGATATTCGTAATATAGAGTTTATAAGCTGAGACTATATATTTAAAAAATAAAAATAACGCTATTCTCACTCACATAGGTTTAATTATCAAACGTGTTTCAACGACGAATTCGACATCCTCAATGATACATGAGCTACATATGATAGAGTTATAATCTGTCAGTTGTAACTCATGTATCAATGAGGATGACGACTTTGTAACGCGTTTGATAATTAAACCTATGTGAGTAAGAATAGTGTTGTTTTTATTTTTTAAATATAAATTCCTTCTCACCCGTCGAGTTCAAAGTGTATTTTATAATTTATAAGCTGAAACTAATAAATACTCAATGCTACTCAATTGTCTTCACACAATAACCGAGATAGTCACAATGCAAACCTACAGCAATAGTTAATATAGCGCAGAGATATACTACAATGGTCAGCCAGCTTCATT
>JAGFPH010004078.1:13541-35052 GCA_018207615.1 Philaenus spumarius
ACAAAAAATGTACAAGAAACAAAATATTTTCCATTTTTAACGACAGAAAAAATGCTTTTTTTGTAGTTTCAGTAGGTCATTGGATAACCGAGTTATCGACAAAAAACATAATTTCTTGGTAATTGGTTTGGAGGGGGTCGAAGTTACTAAAAAATCCCCATAAGAAATAAATAGTGTAATATATTTATTGATATAATATATTTTTTGTTACTATACATTTAACTTTGATTTGTCTATCCGGGCAAAGCTGGATCGGGCCAGCTAGTATAAAAATAATTTTGGAAATTTGCTTAACTCACGTTAGCGGTTCAGCTGCGTGATCGAATTTTTTGAAACATAGTTTACGTTATCTTTTCTCATAATATTACTATCTCTGAATTGAAATACGAGATACAAATTGAATCCATTCCAGTTTTCTTCTGTAACTTTAGACAAGAGAGCTTAACTGTGCCCTTGAAAACCAATTATACACAATTTCTCCCAAGTCACGTGTCTACATGGAATAATGTTGCGTACTTACAAAGAAGGTGACATTTACTCTAATCTCAAATTCCAAGTTGAATCCACCCTTGCTAAATATTTGCACTTCTCTACCCATTACTTTTAAGTGTTGCGTTAATTGTATTTTAGTTTGAACAGTGGCCGAGATTAGAACAAGGACTTTGCTGAGACATAGGCAGCGAATACACTCACGCGCATGAGTACTTACCAAGTGACGTACAATTTTTCTCCCCAGGGTTCGGGGAAGGTTGCCCAGCAGTCGTAAATCCCAGGGGCTATCTCTTGGTATGCGAATATGTTTATCTGAAAAAAAATAATGACTTATTTTGTAATTCAATTTACAGAGTAAACTACTTCTTCAATTGAATTGAATATTACACTAGAAATCAAACGTGCTTATCGTGTACGAATGTTTGTTATTCGATAATGAACAGTGAACTTGAGTATTCATTCGATTTTGTACGAAAGTGTTTTAGTTCTTGAGTTGGTAACTCTATATACCAAAAATCCAAACATTGGCTTTAGTTGCCAGTATTTCTGCAGTTGATTACCTACAGTTTAGTTTGTCAATAGCAATTAATAAGTATTTGTACTTTCCTTTTGTGGTTCGACTTTAATTATTTTCCCGCATCAATTCTAAGAAAAAATGTATTCAATTTGAACTTAAGTAATAAATTGTTTGGTATCCAGCTACCATTTTGTATATGAACGATCTGTATATCTTTTGGACTGTGAGTGGTGTTGAGTAGAAATTTATAGCTTACTTAAAACTACAAGACATAAAAATAATCAACAGGTTGCCATTGTCTATTTAAATATTTAAGTTTTTATAATTCTTAGAAAAATAACTATAAAATGGTTTATTTAATGAAAAAATACCCTATTTTTCTTACATCAAATGTTGCCGTTATCATCAAAGAAATAACTGGAAAATGCACAATCAACATCAATAAACATAGACAGTGGAATTGCTAATTTTCTTTATAAAGATTGGATTGAATGAAGCACTAAAGTAGATATATTGGATTTTACGAACAATTTATTTTGCATCTAATAAGATTCCATACTAATATTGGTATTCACAAATCTGCCAAGTAGACAGTTTAGGCTTTCGCTTCTAGAATATGATTGTCATTCTATAATCAAAGCCCACTAATGAATACCGTTGCGAGGCGGCCAATAGGATGGGCGCGCAGCGTTGCCATATCTACTAGCCTCGAACACCCCTGGTATTTAAATGCGTTGAGTCAGCCATAGTCAGAAGCGTGGGAAGAACGTGACAACGTCGCACTACGGCGATTGGAGCGTTCAAGGTCTCGGTGTACACAAGCCCGTCCCTCAACGGTATTCTTTAGTGGGCTTTGATATAGGTTCTTAGTTTAAATTCCTTTTTGTCTGAGAGTGATATTATTCAGTAAAGGAAAAAGAGGCGGCTTACGTTAACGTTTGCTATATATATATATATATATATATATATATATATATTATTATTATCATTCCATTAAAAATGTTTGCCCAACTGCGCTTGCGTCATTGTTCATGTGCCTCCATCACATCTCGCTACCCTACCATACCCTATACATGTGCCTCTGCTTCTAATCAATCGTTATTTAAAAAGTATCAAAGCATAACATAATCTGTTTGCATTTTCTTGGGAATGTCGTGAATTTGATGGTCCGTTTGTGTATAGAGCCTGCCTGGGGCTCTATTTTGACGTTTAATTTGGACAAATATACGTGTGATGTCTAAATATACATTTTTAGTATGAATACTGGATCATAACGGCATATTTCTAATCGATATGATTTTATCGCGATAGTCACCAAGTTTTGTCATGTTTAATATGATCATGAAACAAACTTTAAGCTTTCCTTCAATTATGTGACGACAAAAAGGATTCAACTGGAGCTAAATTAAAGTGATGCGATATAAAGAATTGCACGTTGTCCATTAATATTCATCGGACGTCTCCTGACATAGCGACAGCGTGTACAAATGGATTACACATGGGATTGTCAAACGGAGATAATTGAAGGTGGTGTCAATTGACCCTCAAGTACAGATACAAAACGTAATCTTCTTCAAGAAAGAGGCAAAATAGTTTTAATTGTTAAATTAATACAGAGTGTGTAAGAAATCATTTACAATTTAATGGTATATGTGAAACAATTTTTAACAAACAGATGATGCCTTTGATTGTTGAGTGAACATTTTTTGTTTATAAAGTTTTTAGAATCAAAGCTCTAAATAGTGTAACACTTCTGTTATAAGACAAGTACATGGGTCAGTGTTAAATGACCAAATAAATTACCTTTTTACAAATTTTAAAATAGACAAATTATATTTGGTATTTGCTTGTGTCTTAAACTTATATTAAAAAATTAATCAAAATCTAATGTAAAATAAATATTTCCTAAATGTTTTGTTTATCCTTATTTACTTACATTTGCATAGAATATGTACAGTTTTTCTGAGCTTAATTTGTGTAGGTAAAGGTTGTTTCCAGACTTTATGTACAAAATTCAGGAAATTTTTCGTTGGATCAAAAGAAACGTATAACCATCGCCATACTTTGTTTCGTTCGCCGTGTGTCTGTGTGTGTGTGTGTAATGTTTACCCAAAAATGTATGTTAAGAAAGTTTAATATTAAAACAAACTGTTTTACTAAATAACTGCTAGTAATTGAGATAATTTCTCCGCAGAAGAACTCTGTTTTGTAGACCGCCAAAACTTTATTAGCAAAGAAAGTTCTTATGCAATTTGTAAAAGGAGAACAATCTGAATTTATAGTGCTTGTGTCACACCCTGCAGTAGTAATTTGTTCCATTGTTGTAACATTACAGTGTAGCAAAGCGTACAAATAATGGCCACGTACGAAAGTACGAAAATGCTCATAGTTTGATTAATTTTTACTTGATTTAAAATAAATGGTACCAGATAACTGCCACATACTTTCTCCCAATTGAAACTTTATACCTTCCCAAGAGTAGCATAGGAGGTGATTATTTAGAATTGCAAAAGTAGTTCATAACAAGGAAAATATTAGATACATTTAACACATCCATATTATATTATTATTAAAACTATTCGGTCGATTTCGAACAAATTTGCACCAAACATGTCAATTAGGCCTGCATAGCTGCACGAAATAATGTTCTGAAAAATTTTGAAAAACGACCCCCTTTTTGGCCAAAAAAACCCAAACATCGATTATTATTATTATTACCTAAACAAGAATTTTTAGAAAGGGTAATTTTTTTGCATATGGTGGGGTACATTAAGGGATACAAATAAGCCAAATTTTATCAAAATCGTTAGAGCCGTTTTTGAGAAATTTTGATTTTTCTCGTATTTTGGCCATTTTTGGGGAGGTAAAACCCCTTAAAAATTTAAAATTTGAAAAAATGAAAAAGAAAAAAAAAACAAACGCCTGGACATATGCCAGAACTATACCAAATTTCATCAAAATCGTACCGTTGGTATGGGCTCCAGCTCTGTACACATCCTAACAGACACAGACACATGGACAGACATCACCAAAAAAAAAAACTTTTTTTGGTTCAGGGAGCACAAAAACAAATAATTCCACTAAAATATTTTTGGGTTAGGGAGCATCAACACAGATAATTCTACTAAAAAATATTTTGGGGTTCAGGGAGCACCAAAACAAATTCCACTAAAAATTCAAATTCGAAAATTTGAGAAAACACTTTCTCCATATACTACGTATAAGGGGGAGAAAGTAAAAATAAGCTGTTTTGGATTCGTCATGAAATAAAATAAAACTTCAAAATTTAAAAACATTTGTAGTACAAAGTTGAAAATGGAAATGGCTGCCATTTTGAAACGTAAAGTGATAATCGCTTAAAAATGTTTATCATCATAGGACCTAGCAAGGGTAACATTCCATCTAAATTTATTTTAATTGCAGATTTCTTAACAATAATTCTTAATAAGAAGTTACATACAGACACATTGTGAACGAAATAAAATATGTACTCATGGTTATATTATGCCGATTTACTTTTCTTTTGACCCAAGCAACAATATCCTGAAGTTTGTGCATATAGTTTTAAAACACACTGTATATAACATGATGATGTAATATTTAGTTTGTTTAGTGTTGCGTGTATAGTTGTTATTGTTACGACGATATTTTATTTGGTCTGATTTAATAACATTTTAGGCTTTTTCAGTTTTTCTACATTATGTTAAATAATAAACTTATTAATAATTAGTAGTAATTCATCGCCACAGAATTGACAATATGTACAACATAAATGGTAAAGTAGACTATTTTTATGTATAATTATACTATAGATGGATTTATTAGACGGTGATCTTTTTTGAGTACTTGTTCGAGAGAGAAGGAGACAGTGGCGAGGGAGGGTATAACCCCCACTCTACTTACCCTCCTCCTCGTACCTCCACGATTAAATTAGTTACATACAATTACAATAAAACAATGTTAACGGGAATATTAAAAGAATATTGTAACTACAGGCATATAAATCATATTTGATTATAGAAATTAATGTTAAATATTAAACAACCAACCATAATATAAAAAAATTAGATTGTTATAACAAATTTTAATACATTTACTGATTAGGCCTATAAATATTACTTTCCGATATCTTTATTCGGTAAAAAATTGGTCACGTCTTCAGTAAAAATTGAATAACTTTAAAAATATTTAACCAATTTTAATAAAATTTTAACCACACATAGAAAACATATCTTTAATAATAATATTAAAAAAATCAGATTGTTACAACAAATTTTAATACCTTTACTGATTAGGCCTATAAATATTACTTTCCGATATCTTTATTCGGTGAAAAATTGGTCACGTCTTCAGTAAAAATTGAATAACTTTAAAAATGTTTAACAAATTTTAATAAAATTTTAACCACACATAGAAAACATATCTTTAATAATAATATACAAAAATCAGATTTTTACAACAAATTTTAATACTTTTACTGATTAGGCCTATAAAATATACTATTTCAAATTCGACAAATGGTGAAGAATATTTTTTTTTACTTTCCTTACCCTATACTAGGTAAGGTAAGTATTGCGATCGACCCAAAAATTCGATGTCGAGTTTTCATAATATCTTTACGTTTCAAGGCCCCCTGAGTCCAAAAAATGCATTTTTGGCAATTGGTCTGTCTGTGTGTCTGTGTGTCTGTGTGTCTGTGTGTGTGTGTCCGGAGTGCACAGGGCAAACGGCTGGACGGATCGAACTGAAATTTACAGGATATCTTCAAACACGTAAACAATTAAACCAATGTAAATTTGAAGCAAATCGGAGGTGGTGTCTTACCATGGGACCAGTTTTTAGCACATTTTTGGTATTTACTCCAAAACCCCTCTAAAGATTTTGATTAAACTTTGCTAACATACTCTACTAAGACCCCCTTAACACGCTATGTACGCTATATACCCTTAAAAATTCGTTGAAAAAAGTTATTACAAAAACGCAAGTTATTTTGTTTGTATCTCCGAAATGGCTAGTCCTATCGACTTGAAAATGGTCTCATTCGATTCAGCGTCCAAAAGAATGTCAAAAAAGATACCCCACTCAACTTTTTCCATTTTTTCAAAAATTGACCCCAAAAACGCCCTTTTTGGGGGCAAGAATGACTTTTTTTTAAACTAGCCGTGTTTGGTATCGACCTTGACATTTTTGGGGGTGAGAAATCGATTGAGACCAAATTCAGGTCCGTGGGATTAACCGTTTTGAAGTTAGTACTGCTTTCTTCGAAACGGATACGGATTAACTCGAAAAGGGTATCATCAATCTCTCGCTCGAAAAATTTGGTAATTGATACAGCATCTATTTTGGTAAGGAAAGTTGTGTGATGTGCACACCAGATGTTTTTTTATTATTTGACATTTATTTTAATTTTGTATTGGGTTATGAATATAATAAGTTATAGAGAATTTTATTGTGAAACCAAATATTTTTTTAATATTTAAAATCGAGTATATATATATATATATATATATATATATATATATATATATATATATCAAAAGATATGTAGGCCTACATTTTAAAAATGTTTTCTGAAATTTTGTTTACGAAGTACAGTATATACGCTTTCGATACTAAAAATTTAATAATAATAATTTATAAATAAAGTAATTTATTGTATCTTGATTTTTTCACAGAATGTGTATAATAATATACTCTGTTAATACGACTTCAATCTATAATAAACAGATGATTTTCATTTCTCTTAGCAGTGGGCACCGATGAGTGCGGTGGTGGGAGACCTTCAACTACCTCAACTACATGCGCCAGATTTTTCGCGCAGGTCGCCGTTAAATAAATCTATCTATAGTCAAGCATACAAACTAGTACGTACAAATATGACATTATGTACAAAGAATCAGGTGATTCAATTGAGGTAGTTGGGGCAAATGGAAAAATTGTAGAGTGTATGGAATGTGAAGAGGACTTATTTAGGCAAGCCAGGAGAGAGAAGAATTGGTGGATTATTTCGGAATAGTTGGTTTCAGGGTGTAAAGGAGGATTAGAAGGCTGTCGGAGTGAGAAGATGGATGACGTTTGCCAGTGACGGACTTGGGCAGAGGTGACTCCGAAAGGAGGTCAAGATCCAACTAAGGTGTTAACGTTATTTAATAAGGTAGTGGCTACTGAATCATTTATTGCCATTGGGAAAAATCCATGGTACTCCCAAAGTAATCCATGAAAAAAAAATTGTGTCTGCGTCGTACCAGATGGTGGAAGTTATACTTCTTTGGCCATTCGTATACTTTCCTATAATTTTTGAAAAAAAAATTCCCAGCTGGGGATCGAACCAAGGATTCTAGTGTAGAAGTCGAGTGCGGTACCCACCGAGACTCTTGAGGTATCTCTTGTAGAGAAAAGGTATAAAAAGGCACTTTCCTGATTTTACTCCCAACGCGTGACGCGGTTTCTCGACCGACCCCCTATCCCGATTACAACGGGCGCAAAGAAGTATAACTTCAATAATACTTTTGTGTGGGTGATTGCTATGGAATAAAATAGATATTTTATATTATTATCTATGAAAAAGGATATGCTCTCACCTGAGGAATACAGAACACCAGCGAAACTAACCACGCTACCCTGACCATAGTCCTGGATCTCCGAGAAGTCCAAGAACAATAAGTCAGCGGATGACAAATGGCTTTATACCTGTCCATAGCGGTGGACATTAACACGTAGGAACTTAGATACGGACCGAGCGTTTGTCCGTATTTGACTAGTTTACACAAAAAAGGGCCTCCTTTGAAGCGGAACGTGATATCCCAGATGAGTTGAGGAAAGACGTTCAGTACGGCAGTGACAAGATCTGCGATGCACAGGTGGAGGATAAAGTAGTACATCCGGGAGAGTTTCTTCCGACCTCCGCAGAACCGTCGGGCGTAGAGAGCTATGAGTACTATAGTGTTACCGGCGACTGTGATGACGAAGATGGCTGCGAGCACAGCGATCTCAGTACGGGCGAGTTCTTCGTCACGGTCATAGTCTGAAGTCAAGTTGGTCACTGAGTGATCCGATTGGTTGCTGAGTAATGACGTCATCCCTGAGATCTGAAACAGTCATGGAGTAAGTCGATTTACTGACGCCTTTTGAATCATAATGTACATAATAACAATTTTGATAGCCAACCGAACTTTAAATTGCATATTTTCTTCATATGCAATCATTTATTATCTTTAACAATACTTATGTATTGCTTCTTAAACAAAAAAAGTATTTAAATATAATAACATTAAATGACTAATATAGTTTTTTTTAAATTGTTATACTTTGCTAATAAAATCACTGCATATCAATGTTGTGTTTAGAAATAAACACAGCACTCTCTGAAACTTCAATAAGTACAAACATTTTATATAACTACTTAAAGGATTTTAAAATATACTACATACATTTTGAAGCAGTAATGACATTTTATAATTTAGTATTAAAGATATTTTATGCTATTGCAAACTGTTGTGTTTAAGTAAAACGCTTTTTTTTAAAAGTACTTTTACTTTTAGATTTTGTAAAATCCAAAGGATTAAAACAATATAGGCACAAATTTCTCACTCAGTTCTTGAGATGAATTAGTACGCAAGTCGACCTACTCTAAGCCGTCCCACTCTAAGTAGTTCCACTGTAAGTCGACTCACTCTAAATCGACCCACTCGAATACACTTAGATATTCCTACCAAATCTGAAAACAAATTTTATAAACAAGCAGGTATCCCGTTTCAATATTTGGATTCAAATAAAAGGAAGACACTAATATGGTTATTTAAGAATAATATGTACAACATTTGAACTTGTATGAATTTACCGAAATTTATATTTATTGTAAACGGGTAGCGACCTATTTTAACGCGTTAGGCGGTATTGACTTAAATTGGATTGGTATATTTTTCAATTTAGATTTGTGAAAATTTTATTAAACATTTCATCTCTCTGCCTTCAAGGGTAGTAAAGTCATGAATAGTTATTGTTTCAAGGGTTGGTATCACTGTTTTTTAACGATTAAGCGTAAATAATCAAAATTCCATTGATCTATTAGTTTTTTTTTTTTTTAGCACTTAAGAAATAGTTAGTTGTTTATAACTCAATTCTCTATTCTCATCGAATTAAAGGTTAAAACGAGTATATACAGATTGTACTATCCACCATTGTCTTAATATTTAATAATTTAAGTTTACCACAAAGTTGGGAACGGATTTCCAACTTACAGTTTTGTAATGACAGTGAATGTCATGCAAACCCAGTTTAGAGAGATAACTTAATTTACTATAGGTTCATTAATGCAAACTGTATAATTTAATGATGAATTGCATGTAATTTAACATGTTGTTTACATTGTGGACTGATTAACACATGCAAATTGGTAACATCAAGTAAATAAACAACAGCAATGTAAAGGTCATTTGGAGTGTATTCTTTATTGCCATAATATATATAACTAGGGGAGACCCCTGCGTGCTCCGCACGCCAACCCCCAATGGAACCTTATAAAAAGAAATGTTATGTTTTATTTATAATAAAGTTATATGATTAATAATAATAACCTCAAAATTAAGATAATAAATAATGATAAATGTTCAAATCGAATTATTTCTTATATTTCATAACAGCAGTTATAATAATGGTTAAAATAACCAGCAAGGCTCAGGTCTACACTTTAAAACCCTAACCTAAAATCTAGAAATAAAAAAATAATTCAAATTTTGAAATCAGCTGTTAATGGAAATATTGGAACAGACAGCTATATATCTGTTCTTTTAATCAATTTATTGTTATGGTAATAAATGTAAATACATGTGTTGGTTTATCATTCTAGGCCTAACCTAAGAATTTTTTCAGACTAAATTTACAAATATTGAAATAAAAAAAAGGTTTTTATCGAAATGAATTATAGCCTATGTTACTCAGGTAAAGTGTAGCTTTTTTTGAGTAAAACTATTTTTTCAATCGGTTCAGTAGTGCCAGAGATTACCCCCTACATAAAAACAAACAAACTTTACAGTACCTCTTTATGATATTAGTATAAATGTATAAAGAGTTAATAGGACAGCCATACAACCTTCCAAAAATCACACTTATAAGGTTTCTTTATGTGTGTGTCAACGTGTATCTTTTATAGGTTAATAAGTAGCAGATTTTATTTTAAAATATAATTTACTTTAACTAAGTTTAACCCTTCGTAAGCTACCATGAAAAGAGTAAAAAATCACTCTAGCGCTTAGTTAGGCGAAAAATAAAAAATGATTATTTGTTAAAGTTTTTTTTTTTTAGTTCAGTATGTTTGTTACCACTGAAAAACAAATATGATTAAAATAAAAATTTACAGTAATATAAAAATAGTATAAATTGAGAGCGCAAAATTGGTGATTTTTTATTTATTGAATTTTTTTTAATTCTATAAGTCTGGTATGAATAAAAAACAAATATGATTAAAAGAAAGTGTATTATTGATTATAAACAAAGAATCAATAAAGACTACAACAATAACACGCACAAGCCTAAACATTAGTAAGCAAGAACTGAGTATTAGCTGTTCACTGCGAGCCAGCGAAAATATCCGCTTCCAGCGTGCAAAGGGCAACTGAATGCGCACGCATGTGACAAAACAAAAGCTTCTTTTGTTTGTCAACAGCTGTAATGCGTCACACACCCAAATATACGTCATCTGACCACTCAAGGAACATTGTCACGCATTCTATAGGTATTTTGGTGAACTAAAATAAATAAAAATCTTCCTTACGGCCAAGAGCGGAATATTCCGCTTAAAAACGCGTACGGTTATATACGAGTTGCGGAATATTCCGCTTATCGCGTACGAAGGGTTAATTTACTTTCATATTATTTTACAGAACAGCTGTTTTATGTTTTTAATATATTTATTTAGTACCAAATGTTTTAATGTAAACTGCAGAACAGCTGTTGTAGGTTTTTAAATTCTCATGTATTTCTTAAGGTAATTTTTCGTTTTTCGGGGATCTCAAAAACCCCTTAGTTTCTAATTTTAGAAAAAACTTATATTTTTTCCTCGTTCCTTGAATCGATACCTTTAATTTGACACCTCTCCCATTATCCTCCGATTTACCAAATTCCCACAATTTTGAATCTAAAATTTGGCTTACAGAATTATATATAAGGATATCTAATTCCGTAAGCCCAAATTTTACAATGAAATTGTGAGCGAATGGGAGGTGGTAGAAAACTGGGAGCGGTTTCATTTTTACAATTTGGACATGAAATTTTGGGGATAAATGTAAAATTTTCTTAATGGTGTCCCGAAAATGTGTTACGGAATAAAATAATTCCCATTTAAATAGCTTGGGAATATATAGGTGTAAATCAGGTGATTTTAGTGTTAAAAACAGGTGATTGTATATAAATTGAAAAATTCAGCTATCATAACAATACTTGAATGTGCAGTTGTTTTATGTGTTCTGTTGTTGTAGCTGTGTTTTTGTTTCAAAGTTAGAATTCATATAAAAGCTTCTATGATTACACACATTATAAGATTATTTCTACTGTACTTGCTATTTTTTACTGTAATGAATATGGCTGGAAGACAACCACTAATAATTTATTCAATAAATAACTAGAATATATAGCCTTTATATAGGGGCTATTGGCCTTACAAGCCACTAGTACATTGTATGTTTATGTATTAAGTCTACGGCAATTTTAAGAGACAGTGTCTTTGTGATATGATGAAATTGAAGTCGGTTTTCAATGATGGATTGCTTGTATTAATATGATTGTTTATTCGGACTTTCGACACCAACTTGTGTGTACAAAATAAAATAAAGTACGTTTCGATTAACTATAGTTATCAAATATAAAATTTAAATTGTTTTATATTAAAACATAACACAATTAATTCTATGACTTGGGCAATTGAAACACAATTTGAAACCCAAAGCTAAAGGATTAGAACTCAGCTGCTAAAAAAATTACTAAATACAAATTAAAACAGCTAGATTTAAGGATAAAAAAACTTAGTACAATTTTGGGCAAATTATTCAGAAAATATCGGGAACACTTTCAGAACCGTATCAGGTATAAACTGGTTCATTATGCATAATTATGACGCGTTTTTAACGTTTGATATTGATTCCTCTAGCTTGTCAGTATTATTAAACCGTATGAAAAACATTCAGGTCACTGATACAGTCTTGTGTAGTAATTAAAAAATAATAAAAACAAAACAAAAAGTAAAATATATACAATTCTCAAAATGTAGCAAACGGTTTTACTTGATGTAACTAATACTAATTTAATTTGGCTCCTCCACAGTTAATTTGCAAACCCTCTTTTCAATATACAGAGTATTTAAAAAGGACTTTATTGCTTTTAGTTTGAAAAAATCAAATAGTAGAAAATTTACTATAGTAAAACTTTGCAGTTAATAGAATTTACCATAAAAACTAGAAAAACAGAGTAGTTGCAGGCACTAAATTATTATCATTAGTTTTATCTTTCCACAGTTAAACGATAAATACTTTAAATCAATTGCTAATGTATAGTTTAATATTTTTTTAATTAATGATAAGAAATATGTTTGGTCTTTTTTAAATTCCGTCATTTTCTCAAATATAAAAAAATGAATGAAACTTGGGTAGAAATTATTTACAAATTTATAGGAGGTAGTTGTAAATGTTTAAGTTTGCGACATTTTTTATAAATCTCCTTTACATTTAGAATCTTGTAGGGTTACTTTTATTTTAAAGAAGTCATGTTTTCTTATCAATTTATTTTTGTTAATCCATACTGACAGAATGTATTTCTTCGCTGTGAATCTAGTTTACGCAAGATAAGCCTGATACGAACTGTTAATTTAACTTGCAGTGCTGTCCTCTGTCGGCAGTATAACACGTGACTGCTATTTTACATAATATATTTATGCTTTATTGTAGAAGGGAAATAAATACCTACACTATCATAGCCTGATAAGTTTTATCTAGTCAGCCATTCTACAGTCGTTTTATGAATTTAATTTTTTACTTATATAATAATTCAGGATAGCCTTAAATGTATGATGACTATTATTATTAGGAATAATTGCATAAGCAAAGGCTTAATATTAGAATTGGCTTTATTATTATTATTATTACTATTAGAAAGAAAAGTAAAGCTTTATAAGTCCCAAGAAGAGAACCTAAAGTAGAAGCTATTGCGAATGATATGAAAAAGTGTCGCAATAGCTGAGATAAGCAAAATTCTAAGTTCAGTAACCTGGATGGTTATATATACTCTTGATTGATCTAAAAAGAGGTTAGTCTTTTAGAGACACCACGGTGTAGCGGAAGCTCTGCCCGTTGATAAGCTGCTCTTGGGAGACCTTTGCCTTGAAGGGACACGGTGACAAGGTGAGCAAATAGTATATATAATCATTCAATACGGTTACATAAAGGTGTAATTTGGAGGTGCAGCCAACTAATTTAAATATCATTGTGTTTAAAAATTCCTGTACTTAGAGTGCACTGTCTTGGGACTTAATTAGTTGGATATGATTAGGATCAATAAGATTGTAGAGTTTGATCTTTGTATGTTTAAATTATAGTAATAAGTAATTGGACTTTGATTTATTGTGATGATATAATATATATATATATACATGTAGGTAAAGTTGTGATTAGAAATTTAGAGATTAAAATAATTAAATAATACCACTGAACCACCATTGATGCTGTAGCTTAATTTATGAACCCTGGGCTTGTTATAATATTCCACCCCTTACAACTATTGTACCTATTTTTGGAGATCTACAGGGCCGATTTTCAAGCGGTTTGTTTTAAATGAGAAACATTTTTGCCATTATTATAAAAAAATTATAAAATGTAATTTGTATTTCTTCTTTACATTAACTTAAGCACTTTTTGAGTTTTTTTAAATTTTAGGTTAAAACCCTATTGATACCTATTTCTTAAATTTTGCTGGCCAATTTCCATTCTTTTTGTTTTAAATGAAAGACAATTTTGTATTTTAATTAAGACATCATAAAATGTAGTCCTAATTTTCAATTAATCATTATACTATTTACAAGGTCACTTTTGAGGTTTTTAGTTTTAGGTTACAACTATATAGATACACATATCTGGAAATCTACCTGGCCGATTTCCGGTTTGTTTTAAAAGAAAGAAATGTCGTTATTTTAATAAAGAAATTATGAAAAATGAATGTCTAATTTTTATTTCATCGTTATATTTACAAGGTCACTTTTTAAAATATTTATGGAGATCTACCTGACCAACTATAATTCGGTTTGTTTTAATTAAAAGATTTCTTTTCATTTTAATAAAAATTATGAAATGTAATTTATATTTCCATTTTATAAGAGCAATTTTTGAGTTTATTAGTTTTAGGGTACAATATTATTGATATCTATTTCTGTAGATCTAACTGGCCAATTTTCGTTCATTTTTTAAAAATTAAAGACAATTTTGAAATTTTAATCAAGAAGTCATGAAATGTAACAATAATTTGTATTCATCATTATATTTACAAGGTAACTTTTTAGGGATTTTTGGTTTTGGTTTAGAACTCTATTTATACCTATTTCTAGAGATTCAATTTGCCGTAGGATTTGTTTTACCAACCCATTAAGACAGCTGATCTAGGAAGGACTGTTTATCTAGTTTTAACAAAAATATTTCAATCCGTAAGGTATCAAGTAACCAAATATTTTACTCTGACTAAACATTTAACTAATTCTCAGACTTACTATCTTCAAGTAGGTCTAGGTACTTGGCTACTCCAAGGCATCCTTCTACGTTTCATTCCTAGTTTTTGATTTGAGGGGGTTTCAATATGGGGAGACTTAGATCGATCACAATAATATGTTTCTTGGTCCTGATTTTTATTTGTTTCAGTCCGTCCAGTAAACATATAAATCAATAAATAAAATAGGTACAATACCTGCTTTTTTGTCTTATCCAATCCTTAAATCACTATGTGATTACCGCGGTTTCGGGTAACCTATGTACCCATCATCAGATCACAGAAATAAATAATTCCCTTCATGAGGTCGTCAAAACATTAAAGTTAATACACAAAACAAAAATCACAAAACACGTCACGAAACACATTAAACACTTTCTCAAAAAACACATTAAAAACATCGATTAGGCCTAATCACGCTAACCGGTCAGGGTAAAACTTTTAATACGACTGCCGTGGCATGGTTTGGAATCTATCCCTTCCCTTTAGGTCTTAGTCCTTATCACTGTTTGGTTGAGAAGCGTTACAACCCTGCAATTTTATCATCGTGTCGAACACAATATTCGCCGTAAAGGAAACCTTGTCGTTTAATAGGTGTTTATTTTCTGTTTTTGCCGCTTTATAAATAGCAAACTCTTCCCATGAGTCCATATTATAGCGACCTTTCTTACATACGTGTAGTATGTCCATGTTTCGGGAAAAATCTGTATGACCATGGTCGTTATTTATTAAATGCTCCGCGAAATTAGAAATTACAGTCCCCTGGCTTCTTTTTGGTAAGTGTTCCTTAAACCGTTTTATAAAAGGACGCCCTGTTTGACCTATGTAATAACTTGAGCAATCATTACAGGATAGTTTGTAGATTCCCGTTTGTAGTGTTGAGTCGAGCTTTTTGTTAGTAGGTCTGTTCAATATAGACTCAAGATTGTTGGACGTTCTAAACGTGGTGACAACATCATTTTTTGACATCTCGTTGCTTAAGGTGTTGTTCATCAGGCTGCCAAAAGACAAAAAAAAAGGTTTTGTTCAGGATAAGACAAAAAAGCAGGTATTGTACCTATTTAATTTATTGATAAAATTTTCCAATCCGTGGGCTAACATGTTGAAATTGAAAAAAAAAAACAAAGTTTTTAGGTATTTATCTTGACAGAAAAATTACATGGAAGAAACACATTCGACAGTTTAACTCTAAATTACGTTTATAAATATGGAAATTCAGTTTTTTTTTAGAAACATCTGTAACTTAAAATTACTACGAATGTTATATCATGCGTTCTTACATTCCAGACTGCAATAAGGAATAGAGTACTGGGGAGGGGCCTGTATGGCCGCGACTACACCTCTCTAATTAAAAAGTCATACAGAGTTTTTTACAGCAGGAGCGGAAATACGTGTAGTGTCCAGATTTATTATATAACAAGAAGTACTGCCCAGATGCACATAAAACGACAAAAGTAAACATAATTTGCTAAAAAAGTTTTATTTATTGGTACAAAAATACTTAATAAATTGCCATTGCAGATCAGGAAAGAACCAAAAATGGTAACGTATATGTCACGAGTGAAAGGTTGGCTTTGGGGTTTCGAGTTCTGCAATGATCTATTTAAGAATCTGGTGTAGTGAATGTGTTATTTATGCATTAGTTTAGTTGGAATGCATGTGTTTCTATGAATGGTACTTTATAGAAGTTTGAGTGTTTGTGAGTATGTGTGTAAGAAATTGTGTTTTTTGATAAAGTTTGTTTGATTTAATTATGTATGAAGAGGCCTGCTAAGATATACCACCGCAGGGGAAGCCGCATTATGTTAAAAGTCAAGTAAAGATAGATTAATGATTTTGTATTTATTTCCATTTATATTACTTTTATATTTCGTATTTAGTTTTGTTTTTCTTTCACATTAACCATCGAATACAGGAAGTGATGGTTAAATATTTCCCAACCAGTAAAATGTATATACATAAATACAGGGTGGAACAAAGTTAGTGTTAAAAACTTCGGGAAATAGTTCTATGGGTCAAAATAAATAGAAAATCAAGAATAATATTTTTTCGAAAAACGCTTCATTTTCCAAATATCTGCAATTTTGTTTCTTTTACTAAATAATTAATATCTAGAGAACGGTTTAACCGATTGAGTTCAAACTAGGCACGAAGGTTAACCTAACAATCTCAAAAAAATAAAAGATTATATCCAATCATGCATTTCAAAATAGCGGCTGTTTGAATATTTCAAACCTAAATTACTCAAAACCAGTACATTTTAACAACAAATTTCAAGACACTTTTTTTGTAGCCCTTTTGATTCCCTATAGGATGGTGTAACTGTTAAAGCAATCAAATGAAGGATACAGCTAAGTTATGTGTAATAATCGGTTTATTCAACCCGACATTATATACCAACACAGTAAATACTATTGTATGTACATATTGTACATTTGCTGTCTTTATCTTTAACTTAACTATTATTCTTTATCCAATTGTTTTGAAAATTAAATCATCCGATAGGGAATTAAAAGGGCTACAAAAAAGATACTTTGATATGTTTTGTTAAAATGTACGGTTTTGAGTAATATAGGTTTGAAATATTCAAACAGCCACCATTTTGAAATACATGATTGGATCTAATCGTTTATTTTTCTTCAGATAGATCATTGTTAGGTTACACTTCATGCCAAGTTTGAACTCAATCGGTTAAACCGTTCTATAGATATTAATTATTTAGCAAAAGAAACAAAATGGCGGATATTTGGAAAATTAAGCTTTTTTCAAAAAAATATTATTCTTGATTTTATATTTATTTTGACCCATAAAACCATTTCCCTAAGTTTTTTAAACTAACTTTGTTCCACCCTGTATATGTAAATAATTGGAGAAATATAAAATATTATTATTATTCATCCAGGCTAATGTAATACACGGTGAATTTTTGAACACTTACCATCTCCATTATTTAAAATATAGAAAGAGACATGCAAAACCTGTTCTCGGGACATTTTTAATGAGAACCTTAGCTAATTTACTCTTAGCAACAACGTCAACAAAGCCCCATGTTAAGGATTCGTAGTGAACACATATAACTTGTGATACATACATTTAAAAATTCTTTACAAAAATGTTAATTCTGTTGTAATAAAAAAAAATACAATAAAATTACTCGCAATTAAAAATAAAAAATCTGATCTGAGTCACCTGCTCTAAAAAGGCATACTCGTGCAATGTGAGTTCGTTCAACTAGATGTATTTTTCGTTTAGGCCTACATATTATATGATTACTAACTGCAAAATTTGCGTTTTCTGCCAGATTGTTACTCATATATTCTGACTGGATTTGAGGTGCATTACAAATATATATACCTAAAGTATCTAAAGCACTGACTTAGAAAAATACTGTATACCTTAAGTGCAAATAATTTTTAGCTTCACAGCAAGTGTCAAATTGTTATTTATTATAAGGGTAGTAATCCCATTTCATCTCTTAGACTTAAGTAATAGAAAGAACAATTGTTTTTGTTTTCTTGTATATTACCTAAGAATTTCAGCTCTCGAGCTTGTAGGAAGTTAGTGCAATATATATTTATTGTATAATGGCAGCTACCCCATTTTAACACATTAAATCAAAATACGATAGGTTTATTTTTGTGCGTAACATTTCTAAAACATATGTAACAATATCAGCTCACTAGCTTAAAATTAAATAAGTAAAATAAATAATATTTATTGTTTTAGTTCATGGTTTCGAACTTTGCACGAACACTGAACATCTTAATCAGTGGAACATTTTGATTTTATATGGACAACAAATAGTTGCTCAGACTATTCATAGGTCTAAATTGTATAAAAAGTTTGTAAGTGTCAGTATTTTTGACCGAGCGTAAGCGAGGTCTCCGTTTTAACTCGACCGTTCGGCATTTCGTCTGTGTGTCTGTCTCACGATTACGGCCAAACGCCTTGACCGATTTTGATGATTTTTTGTATGAATTTTCCTTATTCCCAGGCCTAGCCATGTATATATATATATGGTTTTTTCCATTTTTCATTTTTAACTCCTTAAATAAAATAAAAATAGCGGCCGGACCGTTTCTCTCAGTGTAAGCTTTTTTCCAAAGCCAGTTTGTGGCTTAACCGTAAGTCGAATTTAAAAACTAATAACATTTTGTTAAAAGCAAATGAAATTTTAAACAAAATTGTATTCTTGATGTTTTTCCTTATCTCGAACGGTGAGCTCATAAAATGGCCGTAAACTTCGAATTTGTTAAAAATCGTCCACGTTTTTGTATTTCAACCATGTTTTTATACGTTTATTCTAAACCAATTCAAAAGTGTTCCACAGCTTTTTTTGTAGATAAAGGTTTAAAGAATTCATATATGCCAGTAAAAAAAATTATTGAAGTAAAATTAAGAAAGTTATTATCTCAAGAAACAATCACGTTCAGTAACGAAAGGAAACTTTAGGCCTACATTAAAAGTAGTAAAAATTATTGTAATTTTTTTCATAAATGTAAAAAAGTTTCGTAATTTAGTTCTAAATAGAACTGTATAAAAATATATATCAATTTCAAATTTATTATTTTGAAAACACCAGTTTTTATGTTCCTAATACAAGACTGCTAACAAAACTAGGCCTGTTTTGAATAGTCATTTAGGAATATATCATTTGCCCAAAAATGACATATTATTATAAGAAAGTGTAGAGGATGAATCAAAGAATTGAACTGTATACCTGTAAATTATCATTGTAAATTTCATAAAAGTATTTGACTTAGCTTTACTTGAATTACAAAATGAGATGAAACAAATGAAACCTCGCGGCGATAAAGAACATACAAAAAATGACCGTAGGACACCGTGGGAAGTGTTGGTACATGGGTTGAGATCACTATCACGACGTTTTAACATCGTTTGTTTTCATTATTTCTAATATTGGAATATGATATGGAACTTAAGTTAACTTATGATACATTGCTAAGTTTGAGTTATTTAAGTATGTAAATATTTAATTGTATGTTGTCCCACTATAACGCGATATTTTTAGCTATCTTACGCATTATTAACCTAAATAAAACACAATGCCTCTAAAAGAAAATCTTTAGCAGTTAAGAAAAAAAAACTAGAACTGGAAATCCCGGAATCGCGGGAATTGTAAATAATGTTTCACTGGCTAAACCTTGTGCTTACTTCCTTACTGGCACACTATTTTTAACTTAAGCTCAAAACCGCATTTGTTATTTCATCGAGCGAGGTCTATTGTTCACAGAACTACTAGTTATACACTTCATATTGATACTAGCAGGGGAGTCGTGACGTCACTCGCAGCTTAATAGCAAGTGTATTAATGATTCATTTTTAAAGGTAGTTAATCTCATTAATTTCATCCCTTATACTTAAGTAATCAAAATACAAACATCTCTATATCATGAATATAATGTACCAAATCTAAGCTATCGATCTTGTAGGTCGTTAGTGGCGTTTATATGTACTGCATAGGGGTAGATACACCCATTTAACTCCTTAGATGGTAGTGACCGACATTAATTCGATATGAAATAAATGTAACCAGATTTCGGTTCTCTGGCGTCATGGAAAGTACCATAGTGAGTATTTTTTGATTAGGTGGAACAATTGGACGCATAAAATATTTATTTAACTGTTATTTTTTAAATAAAACTATTTTAAAATTATAATTTCAAATTTTAAAATCAGCAAATGAGAACGCTGTACCTTAGAAGATATAAACGACAGTATATCTTTATCTTTCTCATCTTACCAGCATTCATGCGGTGCTGCAGTCGTACCAAGTAAGATACATCCATCATTGTTGTGTTAAAATCAATACAAGACAGGAATATGAATAACTTAAGTAAGGCCACCATGGCTATAAGTATTACAAAAAGAACTAAAACTATAGTTGCGGACATCCTAACTCTGAACCAGGAAAAGGTTAGGGTCTTCCGCCCAGCCGACCCTAATTAGTGACGCTTGGCTGCACTCAATGAAAACAAGTACTAGGTGCCTAATACCAAAAAGTCAGTGAAATTATTGTCCAAAATTATTAAAAACCATTATCATATTACGTTTTGTATTTCAATTTCGATTATTTTTATACTAAATTTGATGTAAATCGGACAATTTTGACCAACTTGTACCGCCAACTAGTTTTTCTTTTTAAAACTAACTTTGAACGAACAATGGAACTAAAATACAATTAATATAAAAACGTGAACATATCGAGGGACAAAAAATACTCTATGTATGATTGTAGTAATTTTGTATTGCTTGATAACCAGAACAAATCGCCGGTTTAAAGGAAAATTTGAAAACATAATTAATATACTATGTAACTTAATTTAATATACGATACATACAAACTAATACATAGCGACAAAAAAGTTAATATACTTGAGCGAGAATTAGATTGTCTTATATCATGTTTTATTTGTATTTACCATAGTTATATTTTAGGAATGTACAGGGTGTCCAGTAATTACGGGGTCAAACTTCGGGGAATGGTTCTATGGGTCAAAATAAGAAAAAAGGTTATTTAAACATAGGCCCGAAAAAGCTTTGTTTTCCAGATATCCGCCATTTTGTTTTTTGTACAAAATAATTGAAATCTAGAGAACGGTTTGAGTAACTGAGTTCAAACTTGGCATGAAGTTTAACCTAACAATGATATATATAAAAAAATAAGTAGTGATAGGTTTGGGATTTCTAGTTCAATAATTGTTAGTCGCCATTCCGAATATTGATAACTATTTATTAGTT
>JAGFPH010004078.1:54164-80885 GCA_018207615.1 Philaenus spumarius
CGATCCGGACACGACGAGAAAAGACAGGGATACGAAAAACCCTTACAGTGTTATTGTTTTGACGTTTAATACATTCCTAATATTGTTTTTGAATTTGGACTACGTCAATTGGAGAACATATTTTTAATCTATAAGGGTGAAATCCATCACAATAAATAATCAATATATAAAAAGACATTTATATGCAAATTTAGTTTACGTTTGTTTACGTATCCGTGCACTAGTTTTTGTTGTATAATAACATTAGACTGTCGTGTGTTTCCACTGCTATTATAGGTAAGTCGGTAAAAGTCAATTTAGACCAAAAGTACCAGTAATTTGCAATACGGCTGATTTTTTTTTTATAAGTACATTAAAGTATGTAGATTAACATAAAAAAAGTTTACCAGTCTATCGATTTCCCAAAGTCGAAAAAAAAAATCGATTATCATTTTTTTTTCGATTATCCTTAATATTTCGAGCTGGGATGAAGATAGAGGAAAATAAAAAATACCACCGTGTAGGGGAGGTATGTTTCAACAAAACAAAAAAGGTCATATGTATTTTTTTCGTCCGAGCAATGGTTTGTCTGGAAAAAAATCGATAATGCAGGTATGTATTTTGTAGCAGGGGAAATCACTAAAAGGGGACATCTTATTCATATATGAAGCGTTGGCTCATTCTAAATAGGCCGAATTTTAATATATCGAATTGAAACTTGACATAGGAGTTAAAATATATATTTTAAACATTTATGCTGAGTCTCAGCTTGTTATCTTTAAAATTACCCGATCTAGAGCCACTTGACTTATTAATGGGTTTCTCGATTTTAGGAGTACCGGACCCACCGATTCAATTTAAACAGCTCCAGTTTAGAAAATTTTCAAAATATCAACCTGAGAGTTTTTTTACAAGTTAAATGTATATATTCAAACAAGTTCAAGGAGTATAAACCTTTTTCATTATTTACTTTTAAAAGCACAAGTAAATTAAAAAAGCATAATTTTAGACCTTTTTAGATTTTTCATCAAAACGCTTGAGTTGATCAGCTGCAGATTAGTCATTTTTTTAAATATAGTTTTTAAAATAAGTATAGCAAAAAACAATTGTATTTTTAACTTCTGTACCAATTTTTAAATCGATATGTTCAAAAATGTCGAAAATGGAGTCGTTGAATCCAAAAGTGTTATAGTTAAAACGAGATAGGTAAAACAGAAGACTATTTTCAAGCGCCTCGTTTTAAAAAATAACAAGAAAAAATCATTCATACTTACTAAGAATATTTATACTGGTGTACTCAACTTGTAAAACAAATTTGGTGTTGATATTCCAAAAATTGACGAAACTGGAACAGATTGAAATTAGTTCGTGGGTCCGGTACTCCTAAAATCGATAATCGAAATCGACTCCTAGATCGGGTCATTTTCAAGATAACAAGCTGAGACTCAGCATAAATGTTTAAAATATATATTTTAACTCCTATGTCAAGTTTCAATCCGATATATTAAAATTCGGCCAATTTAGAATGAGCCAACGCTTCACATATGAATAAGATGCCCCATTTTAGTGATTTCCCCTGCTGTAAAATACATACCTCATTATAGAATTTTTTCCAGACAAACCATTGCTCGGACGAAATAAATACATATGGCCTTTTTTGTTGAAAAATACCTCCCCTATACGGTGGTATTTTTTATTTTCCTCTATCTTCATCCCAGCTCGAAATATTAAGGATAATCGAAAAAAAATGATAATCGATTTTTTTTCGACTTTGGGAAATCGATAGACTGGTAAACTTTTTTTTATGTTAATCTACATACTTTAATGTACTTATAAAACAAAATTTAGCCGTATTTCAAATTACTGGTAGTTGTAACCTATACCGACTGGGTTATTATACAAAGTGAATGTTGCAGGGGCAATATGTTTACCTGTTCAAATAAAGGAAAAAAGTGATAGCCTAAAGCACCGAATAATAAAACATGCAAACGCAAAGTGTTGAAAACGATTGATGTATATACATAAAACAAAGGGCAATCCTGAAACTCAAAGAGGCAGATCATTCTAAACTTGTATTGACTGTTTTTTGGAAACAACAGTCAAATGGATCTATTTTCCCAAGATAAAACATATTTTCTGCATTGTATGATTATAGGAACGTTAAATGTTTCGTCATTTGTCAATATTCTGCAGTAGTATTTTACTTTCAGACTAGAGACATAATCATTTTTATAATATCTATTAGGAATTACATTTCTACAAATTAAAACATTTAAACAATAATCATAACATGAAACACTAAAAATAAAACTTTAAACAACAATGAAAACAATACTAGTAAAGTAATTGAATTTACACTACACATTTAAAGAAATTTGATTTCAAAATAATCGGATTACAAAATTTATTTCAAGGTATTGGTTAAATATTTTAAAATTAAGTAAAATTTTTATAGTAATTTACATTATAAATTTATTAAACATAAAAGAATTTTTTTTTAAATTCTTAGTGTAGGTATGGACGATAGCAAAATGTCAGGAGTGGGGTGAGTGGAACAGACGGGGGCGATGTATGAAAAGCTCAAGGACTAGTCGTCCAAGTACTACTGTGACCGCAACATTATTAGAAATGTATAAGTGGATATTTAATAGAGTATCAATAAATATAATATTACTTGTAAAGTATTCTGAGTGTATTATTTCAACAGTGATATAATTTATAACATAGGCGATTTGTAAATTAGTGAAGTGAAAAGGAAAATTCAAAAACCGTGCGATTTAGTGCGATTTAGCGTTGGTTTCACAGCCAGCCGTTAAATACATTGTTTCAAAAGGTTTTAATAATTGTCGACCTTTTGAAGACAAATCGGTTGAATGGGAAGTATTGACAGAAAGATGCGATCGAATTGAATACAAGTACCACATTTTATTACGTTGTTGTTTAACTCCATGAATTCACTTCTATAGGATCTGTGCACACCAAGTAATCTGAAAGACAAATTTTTAAAAGATCTATAATATGTTTATCTATTTTTGAATGTGTTTGTTAACAAATCGCTATAACCAAAAACTTTCTTAAGTATCGGATAGATTGAAGTTTCCCGAACGGCGACAATTACAGGGCAAAAATATTCCTCAGTACATAGCCCAACTAAAAAAAAATCATTAATTGCAATTTTAAAAACTTAGAAGAAAATATACGAGACTAATAATTCATTTCAGGAATTTCAGATATAAATATAATAAAACTCTTGTTAGCAGAAGAATAATTAACATAGGTATTAAAAAGCAATGTCATTAGCAACTACTTTAGATACTTGGTAGAATATAATTTGAACACAAAATCTCACAACTAATAAGTTTATTAATTCAAACGCGTTTCAACGACAAAGTCGCTATCTTCAGCGATGCACGAGCTACAATAGTCAAACTATAACTCAATATATTCCGTTTGACTATAACTCTAGAGTATTTGAATTATTCTATCAAGTATATCTTTTCACAAGTCAAGCTCAGTACTTATTTAATTTTACTTGCAACGTCATCAATTGAAGCTGTGAAATTATCTAATGAGAAATGCACAAAAAAAATTGTCATAGGTCATGACAATAAAGAAAAACAGAATTCACGATACAAAAAGAATTCTATACCTTGCTACTCATTCGAAAAAGGAACTATTTTAGTTCAAGACGTTCAAGAACTATGTCATCAATACTCTATAACGGAGTTTACAACGCTTGTGCCACAGATACTAGACAACAGTCAACGGTATCAACAGGTTATAAACAATAAAGAAGACATGTTATGTCAGTGGACAAGCTAACCACTTAGGTTCTAAATGTTTTAATAAAAGTTACGAGTGTGGGCAATGTAGTAAAAGTGGCTATATGTGCACAAGAACAATCAATTCAGTTAATAGTGTGTGTCAACAAGACGAAAATAAAACACAGTCAGTGAAATTGTTTAAATTTTATGAGAAATGTGTTAAGGAAAACACTGCAAGTAGACTTATACTAATTCTGTTAAATTATTAAATATTATTGGGGAAGAGCATTAGTAGGGTGAAGTAAAGGAAATAAGCCAATGAGTTTTGAAATAGATAGTTGTAGTTCCATTGCAGTGATGTCAAAAGACTTATTTGAAAAGAAATATAAATAATTCGACAAAAATATTTAAAAACCTATGTTGGTTCAAAAATAAAAGTATTTGGATATTGCTTCTCAAATTAAATAGTATTTGGTAGCAAAGTATTAAAAGTATATGTTGTGGATACAAAAGGGTCATGTTAGTAATCCATTGAGTAGAGGCTGGATAAAATAGTTTATTATTTCAATTAATGCAAAATTATGTTAGTAGCAAAATTAACCAAATTATTATTTTAGAAATAATAATAATAAAGGTGCTCTCTTAAGTTTGGAAAGTGATCGTGATTAAAATAACAACACAAACAATGAAGCTTTGCCTTAGGACGCATCAAAGACAACACACTTAGCACTGTTATCTCAATAATTACAATGTTAATGACGTCAGTAAAGGATTCACTTCAATTGAGATAAGTATTTTTTAAAGTTAGATTGCAACAGACTGTATAAAATGCCTTCTTTTTAATAAAGATTAAATTAAAACAAAACTAAATTTAATCAATTAATTGAATCTCCAAGAATAACTCTTTGCTTATAATAAAAATAATTGTTTTAATATATAGTGTAATTGAATTTCTCGAAAACAATAGTTTTTGTAAAGAATGTATTAAATTACAGATCTATTTAAGTTATTTAGTCCTTCCATCTCAGTTAACAAACTGAATGTAATTGTTGTGCTTACTTTAGTTGATTAACTTAGACTATTTTGGTAATTTTAGTTTAGCTTGTTTCAACAGTGCGTTGATTCAGTTTAAGATTTATTGTAAAACATGCTCTAGCTTTGTAATATTAATTTAATATTTAAATTTGTATTTTCGAATAGAAACATAACTTTTAATGGAAAAAGTTTTAAAATAAAAGTACATTAATAACATAACTTCCTAGATTAGTCCTTATCGGTAAAAATAATGGAAAAGCTTTGTCAGTTCGGACCTAAGTGAATAAATTATTGTAGAATCGAAAACGTCTGAACAAATGATTCTGTTTATCATGTTATAACAGATGATTCTGCTGATTATAAACAAGCTGAAATTATGTTAGCTATCAATTAGGGAACGTTATAAATAAATATGGATATTGTCTTGTGAAAAAATATACTTAATCTATATAATAAAATTCAAATGTCTGTGATTTCGAAATAAATATTTTTTCGAAGCTCATATGGTTATTCACACTATACCCAAACAAAAACGTTCATTTAAATTTGTTTCTGTCTGTCTGCTTGTCCGGTCTAATCTCCAGAATGGCAAATCCAATTTTGAAAAAATTTAATTTTCATGTAGAGGACTTTTCAGAATTTAACGTAGGCTACTTTAGACCCCGGAAATATTTAGGGTACCTATTGAAAAATTGAAAAAATCAAAATATTATGGACAATATTAGAAGTTTTGCGGACGAACATGACACGCCACCATTATGAATAAAACAACTGATTTCTATCAAAAGATTAATACTTTGACAAGATCATCTGTGTTTTTAATTACTGTATACCTACGCTGGTTTAATATTAATTATCTATATACAGTAAAACCCCGTTTAACCGAACTAATGGGGGCATACCTGTTTCGGATAATCATTTTTTTCGGTTAAGCCATGGTTATGGAGTTTGGGATGGTTTTTGGCTAAATTAAATAATGTACACACGTTATTTTAATGTAAAGAGCTTTATTAAATATATGTGACTAACATATTTACAATATCGCAGTTGTATAGTAAGACAAAAGTGGAAACAGTATCTAGTTTAACTTAAAATAATCAAACATCGATTTTTGAGTTTTATTCGTGCAGCGTTTCCGAGCAGCCTTATCTCGCCATCTCTTCATTAACAACGCATCAGCGGGAGTGGCATCAGATGATTGCTCCACAAATCGAAGGGCCACCTACAACAACACCCCTCATTACTGTATTGCTGTACTGTAATCAGCCTACAACTATTTTAACCAAAATATAAAAACATTGACCACGTCAGTAATGAAAAAATATTAACAAAATAATTTAATTTAGAAATTTAAAGAAAACTCGTAAAAACTAAAATTAGACAATTTAAATCTGCTGATAAAGTTTTAATGTGCTGAAAATAGTCTTACCTCAAGTGCGTTGAATGCGTCGTCAGCTGTTACTCGGCTGAACTCATCGTGAGTCGTCTCTGCATCAATGTCGTCTGCTGCATCAGGCGCTGCCGGCTCCGTGACCAAATCCACAATTTCTTGATCGGTTAGCTCAAGTTCGGAATCGTCTGCTTCCAACCAGTCCAAAATTTGGTCTTCTTCAATTGTTTCACAACCTGGCACTTTATGCAGTAGCTCTGACAGATTCTCGAAATCCTCGTCTTCCCATTCGTCAACTGAAGTTGAAAGGCCATCAAAGAGTTTGTTCCAGGCTTTTTTGAGTGTGCTAGATTTAACCTTGTCCCACGCCTGAGCACACCAGTACACCACATCTTTCATATTCACAGTTTTCAAGCAATCTGTAAGATCCTTATTTTCGTGTTCACTTTCATGTAAGACGTGTCTCAGGAGGTACCCTCTGTAGTGGCGTTTAAAAGTCTCGATGATGCCCTGATCCATTGGTTGGACGAGACTGGTGACGTTTGGTGGTAGAAACTCAACTTTAATGTCGCCATCTTGTAAATTCCCAGGGTGACATGGGGCATTGTCTACAAGCAATATAGCTTTGTGTGGAAGCTGTTTCTCAGTCAAAAAAATTTTTACTTTTGGAACAAACTGTTTGTAGAACCAATCTCCAAACAATTCCGATGATATCCACGCACTTTTCTGTGCTCGATAAAAAACTGGCATAGCGTTAGGAGCAATGTTTTTCAGAGCTCTAGGTCTCTGAGCTTTTCCTATACACATTAGAGGAAGTCTGAATGATCCGGTCGCATTTGCTGTCGTAAGAATTGTTATTTTCTGTTTTTGCATTTTGTGCCCTGGTGAGGAAACTTCTTTAACACAGGCTAACGAAGATTTTGGCAACATTTTAAAATTCAGACCGGTTTCATCGGCATTAAATATTTGGTCGTACGTATAGCCTTCAATCATTTCTTCCAATTCTGTCTTGAACACGTCTACTGCGTCATGATCAGCTGACATTTTCTCACCACATAAGGTCAGTTGTCGAATGCCGTACCGGTTCTTAAACCTATCCAGCCATCCACTGCTTGCAATAAAGTTTTTCCCATCGTCTCCTAAAAGTTCAGCTAACATCTTGGCTTTTTCTTGAAGCACTGGTCCTGATAAAGGCACACCTTTTTCTCTTTGTTGTGTGAACCACAAGAACAAAGCTTCATTGACTTTTTCAAAATCTGAAGTTTTCATGGTTTTATGGTTGGGGATTTTAGTTGAATGTTCAGTAAGTTTCTCTTTATTCTTAATCCAGTCACTTACAGTTGAAACACCGACATTGTATTCCGCTGCCACACATCGTAATAAAGAACCGTTTTCAACACGTCTAACGGCTTCCAGTTTATCGGCTATGTTGATAACGACACGTTTTCTTTTACCGGCCATTGTTTTGAAAACTGCCCTAAAGTCACTTTATAAGAATCTCTAAAGTTTAACAAACTAAAGTTTTACACTCAACATTAAAAAACAACCTAAGCGAGTTTTTTAAAATAAAACAATGTAAGATTAAAATACTAAAAGCTAAAGAACTGAGAAGAATTTATACTTCCGCTAGTGTCACAACATTCACGCCTTGAATACAGTAGCACAACTGAAACGGCAAGTGTGTGAAAAGTGAAAGAGCGGGGGCAGGAGGGGTGGAGGGTAGTTCTAGGAAGGTCAATGCCTGGGAAAACACGTGGCCGGCGGCGCTGTTGGGGAGATCTCGAAATGGCCACCCTCAGCGCATGGTTTCGGTTTTACATGGGCGTTTTAGTGTTAATTTAGCTTTTTTTATTAATTTCGCACCGTTTCGGTTAACCCGGGTTTCGTTTGACCGAAGTTCGGTTAACCGGGGTTCTACTGTATATAAAAGCGGAATACCACTCACTCACTCACTGACTCACTCATCACGATTTCTCCAAAACTACCGAACGGATTGGAATTAAATTTGGTATATAGCTTCGTCTATGGCCATAGGTGTTCACTAAAAAGGGTTTTAAAATATTGGAAATTTTAGCGGGGTCTGGGGTGTAAAAATGACTAAATCACGATTTCTCCAAAATTACCCAACGGATTGGAATGAAATTTGGTATGTAGCTTCCTCTAGGGCCATAGGCACTCCCTAAGAAAGGGTTTAAAAAATTCGAAATTTTAGGGGGGTTTGGGGTGGATCAAAGTTATTAAATCACGATTTCTTCAAAACTACCGAACGGATTGGAATTAAATTTGGTATGTAGCTTCCTCTAGGGCCATAAGTGTTCAATAAAAAAGGGTTTTAAAAAATTGGAAATTTTAGGAGGGTTTGTTGGGTAAAAATTACTAAATCACGATTTCTCCAAAATTACCAAACAGATTGGAATGAAATTTGGTATGTAGCTTCCTCTAGGGCCATAGGCGCTAGCTAAGAAAGGGTTTTAAAAAATTCGAAATTTTAGGGGGGGTTTGGGGTGGATCAAATTTATTAAATCACGATTTCTTCAAAACTACCGAACGGATTGGAATGAAATTTGGTATGTAGCTTCCTCTAGGGCAATAGGTGCTCACAAAGAATGGGTATGAAAAATGTCGAAGTTTTAGGAGACGTTTGGGGATCAAAGTTACTAAAATCATAATTTCAGATCTTTTATTATTATGACAATAGTGCTTTTATTGTTTAAGATATATATATATATATATATATATATAAAAGCCAAATACCACTCACTGACTGAACACTTAAAAAAGAATACAATTACGCTAAAAAGACTGAAAATACCAACCACCAAGGGCAACGCCGTACGGGTCAGTTAGTATTCTATATATTTTATTTATTTTGGCCTCCAGAATAGGGTGTACGAATAATAAATAATTTAGGTACGTACCTTTTGTAAACGTCAATTCGTTTATTCCTTTATTTGTGAATGACCCGTTTCGACCATTCTCAAATTTTGCACTATATAAAAGTTCCGTTCAGCTGAACATCGTTGAAATACTACACATGAACACAAACACTTTACAAAACTTTAAAAAAAATTAATAGTGCAACTTTTAAAACTTTTATATAGTGCAAGATTTGAGAATGTACTGATTAAGAGATCGAAACCATTCATCCACAAAAAAAGGAATAAGGAATTGACGTTTTCAAAAGGTACGTACCTACATTATTATTCCTTAATATATTGTACCAAAACAGTATGCAATAGTATGAAATGTACTAATAAATGTTAAATACACCTCATAACCTGATTTGTTAATTTTTATCATCGTTCGGGATTTATAACAAATTAGCGAAAAACTAGATTTTTAACTCACTCTGCGTTTTTATGCCAAGGAACTCGGATCTAAAATCGTTTTTTCTAATTCCATGTAATGGTAAGGCTAAATATTTACCCGATAGTCCTTTTATTTCTAATCACATCTGAAAGTGAAGCCGCAGGTACAAGTTAGCTAATACAAATACAACCTGAACGTAATAAATCACACAAAAATACTTCTGTTAAACAAGTCAATGATAATCTTCAGTGACGCACGAACTAAAACAATCAAACCGTACTTTTTATGAAAGTATGATTATTGTAGTTCGTGCATCATGCAGATCATATTTTTAACAAATCTTGAAGTTTAAGTAACATATGTGAGGCGGATGATAGGCAAACATTTAAAATGTTAAAACTATGCGGATAGTTTTCCAAGTTAAACAACCTGAGGTAGAAAATCTTTTGCAGAACAAAATGTAATATGGAATCTTTAAAAAATGTCGATATTAAAATAGTTTGATACTTTAATCTGTCCGAGTTTAGTGAATGTAAATATGTTTTGTAAAGCATGTCTTAGAATTTTCATTTTTGATCAAATGAATTTGTTTTCTTTAAAAAAAACTTAAATAAAAAATAAAGAAATCCAGTAAATTATGAACTAGCATTTACTTGAGTAGTTTGCCTGTTTCAGATCAACTTATTTTCCGTGGGTCACCCTACTCCTCCACCTTTAATAGTCAAACAGATGTAAGTAAAGACAGAAGCAAAAACTATTCCACTAAACTGAAAACTTTTTCCAATTCTGAGAAGGAATTATCGAAATCAGTTGACTAGTTTGTGAGATTATATCATGTACAATCCACTCAAATTGTACGTGTAATTTTCAAAATAAAGAATTTCAATTTAAGTCCATCTGATTTTGTTAATGTTACTTCCCATTTTAATAAAATTGGTCCGGAGATTTCTAATATAAGTTTTAAAAGTTATATATTAATATGCTGATTGATTAATTAATTGCATCACATTATTTACAATATATCTACAATTTAGAAAGATCAAATCATGAATACAAAATATGTATGGTAAAATAAAACAAAAACAAAAATCAATTGACATAATATTTTGTGAATAACCTAAACATATAAAATATAGAATCTAAGAGCTGGCTTGAGGTTTAAACCCTGTTTTGAGTCATCTAACACTATATTTTGTAAGAATATCTTTAAAGAAAGTAGTAACTCACCTATCCTGAAATATCATAGATAGCATACTTTTATTAAACTTTGCCCTCATAATGCATAATAATAAGCTCCTAGTATTATAATAGACCCATAATACACAATATCCTTTCTCACATTAATTACACTAAAAACCACCACCACTCGGATTTACACTACTATTTTAAAGAACAAATCTATATTATTGAGATTAGCTAGACAAACTTTGTGCATTTTACAGAACTTAATAAAATTATTGCAGTTTATAATTTAGGTTAATAAATCTACATATTTATTAGGAGTTTATCTTAAAACCACAAAATATTAAAAACTTGGAATTCGAAGTTTAAAACGTCTTAATTATTGGGTCTCGTGATTGGTTTGAGTAGTCTGGGGAGTTTGATGGAGAGGCTTGGTAATGTGAATGAGTTATTTTTCTTCTCTATTATTCGAACAAACTCCTGTTATCCAATCAAAAATCCTCCATACTATGCATGAGTCCAGGTCAACGATACTCCAACCACAATTAGCCCAACCAATAGAGATTTTTTATGTTACTAAATTTAACAGCAAGAGGCATCCACAGTGACTTTAAGGGTGGCACATAGGTATGTAAAATAAAAAAACTATCAGGCAATGAGCTTTTGCGCATTTTTTATAAACAATAATAACAATAAATTAGGAATTTTTTGGGTTTATCGTTGATATTATAAAATATTATGAATGGATCACGATACTTTCAATTGGACATTTTTAGAGAATTAAAAACCCTACAAAATGTTTTTTTATATACGTCAATCGGACCATTTTCCACAAATAAAAGTAGGAAAAGCGCTTAAAATTTACTATTTTTCAAAAATATATATCTTTGTTAATTTACAATATGAAGGACAGATATTTCGGAAAATTATTGTTTATTATGTGTACTTCAAACAGGCTGAAGATGAACATTTTCGCATTACTAGCTTTTCAACAATTACAGTGTAAATAAATTATGTCATTATATTTCATAATTCGATCTATTAACCTGAGTTGCCAGATTTAAATTTACCAAACGGATTCTGAAAGTATACATTAAAACCTACAATTCTTATATCTTCTATTTTTTAATAACGTTGATAAAATGTGATAAAAATGCTTCCGAACATAGCGCGAAACGCATAAATAAGCGACCCACAGCAAGAGAGGCAGTGGTAGTGGGGGAACCAACTGCGGAGGAGAAGATAACGGCAGGGTGCGCTTATTCTATAGCCCTGGCGCTTATCAAGCTTTCCTCCGTTGCTGGTACCCCCCCTACCACTTCCTCCGTTGCTGGTACCCCCCCTACCACTTCCTCTCTTGCCGTCTTTTGTAAATATTCGGAAGCATTTCTATCATACTTTATCAACGTTATTAAAAACCAAAGACTTACGAATTGTAGGTTTTAATGTCTACTTTCAGAATCCGTTTGGTAAATTTAAATATGGCTACTCAGGTTAATAAGGCGCATTATGAAACATAATGACCTAATTTGTTTATACTGTAATTGTTGAAAAACTGCTAATGCGACAAATTTCATCTTCCGCCTGTTTGAAGTACACACAATAAACAATCCTTTTTTGAAATATCTGCCCTTAATATTGTAAATTAACAAAGATATGAATTTTTGAAAAATAGTAATTTTTAAGCGTTTTTCCTACTTTAATTGGTGGAAAATGGTTCGATTTGGGTATATTAAAAAACATTTTATAGGGTTTTTAATTCTCTACAAATGTCAAATTGAAAGTATCGTGATCCATTCATAATATTTTATACTATCAACGTTAAACCCAAAAATGTCTTAATTTATTGTTATTATTGTTTATAAAAAATGCGCAAAAGCTCATTGCCTGATAGTTTTTGTATTTTACATACCAATGTGCTACCCTTAAAGTCACTGTGGATGCCGCTTGCTGTTAAATTTAATAACAAAATTAACCTTTTATTTTGCTCTATTGACTTGTCTAAACTACCAAGTACTTAAAATCTCTGGCCCTACTACGCATCCGTTAGGATCCAGTAACCTCTACCCCCACCATCCTACAACGATTCAAGTGCCTCTAATATAATCAATACTCATGCCCTATTGCACATGCGTCAGGATCCATGTTACCACTACCCCCACTTCTATAGCCTACCCCAATCAAAGTGCTTCTGTCCTAATCAATTGTCAATTCCGTGAAAATACAAGAGTATACAATGACCTCCGTGGTTTTCAGTGAGGGAAACGAACAGCGGATGTAGTCCTCTAGTGTATAATACGTTTTTGTATTGTATAAGTTTTGTATTTATAAATTATCTTAAATAAATGAATATATTCCATACAGTTTTCTAAAAAAATAACTGTCTATGTTAAGGAAAATGTATTTTTGTGTATTATTTCTCTCAATAGTTATCATTAACTGGCACTTCCTCCTAATACTAATATCAGTACTTTGAACTGCACCAACTTTTTGAACAATGACAATCTACTTTGTAATACTTGCTGCCTTATTATTTTTAAATCTATGACTTGACTATACATACCTTTGGTAAATTTTCGTTTGTTAAGTTTAATGTTTCAAAGAAATGTGTCCAAATCCTGAACTTCACTCCTATCCACCTGCACAAATCTTCCATTCGTCATGGTGAGTCAATTGTTATATGCTAGTGTTTGTATCTATCTGAAAACAAGTAGAAGGTTAATGTAAAATTGCAAATATTATTTTGCGAAGATATAATATAATTACACTAAGATTTGAGATAAATAATTACTGCTAATTGACATACGCAATTTTAAATTTTCTATTAATTAAATAAAAATATATAGAGTATTTGCGTGAATTGTAAATTAAAAAAAAAAAAATATATAAAAATGAGATTTAACAATTCAATTTAATAAAAGAAAAAAGTACAAAACATTTGTTAGAAAATTAAGAATTAGAGAAATGGTTTGTAATAAAAAATACTCAATTATTAGTCCGTTTATCCTTACAAATATAGGCTATTTTAAAGAAATATATTGTTATTGTTAACAAATTATTGAATATGTTGTTTAGAAAACGTCCTGCTAGGAGGTAAAAACCACCTGCACATATTAAAAGGGGGTTTAACGTCCCTAACGGTCCCGTGTTAAACTTACAACACAAAAATAAAACACAAAAACACACCCTCACAAATCGTTTTTTGCCAATTTTGAGTTGTTTTGGAATGTAAATGCATTTTTATTTTTAAATATTCCATTTTGATATTTACATTTTTTTTAACGTCCCGCTGTTTTGCACTTTAGGGCTAGTGAAGGCGGAACCTACAGTTTTACGTTGAATCCGAACCACAGCCAATGATGTCTGTTAAGAAACCATTTAGAAAATTATTCGGGTTCAATGGGAATTGAACCCGGAACGTTTCCATTGATGGTTGCCATGACGATTGAAAAAGCTTTCACGCCTTAACAACCACGGCCATCGTGGCTTTTGATATTTTAATGTTATTTACCTTGTATTTCAATAAGTAAAATATGTATTTATTTATTTTTTAGAGTATATTTTGTTATGTTTAAAATTATTTTTTCTTTACCTTTTATGTGTTTGTATTATTGTTGGTGAAGTATTGTTATCGATGTATCTAAGTATGTTAATTTTATTGTACACAATAAGTATAGCATTTATCTAAGTAAAAGAGGGGATCTAATCGTCCCATCATATAAAGTGTTATTGTTTTAAGTTCATATATTTTTTTTTGCAAAAAACTGTAATATATTTAATAATTATAAAACTATTAACCACTAAGTATTAAACACTTTTCAGTTACGTATTTGCAACTAAACCAATCATTTTAAAAATTATTTTTGAGTTTTTGGTGGTTACTGGTTAATGACCCACTAATAAAGTTTAGAAATTTTAAAAAGTAAGATTAGATCGAGTTATACTTCATTTTAAAAGAATTTGTTGTTAGAACACAGCAGAGCAACCCCAATCGCAAATGAACGATTAAGGCTGAAATTACAGATCATCCGAGATTGCAATATTATGCAACTAATGTTTCTTAATGATATGGAGGTTTATTTCATTCTACCAAATAGGAGCTATTTTAAACAGAATTTCACCATATAAAATGAGAAAATTAATTTTATTTTTACGTAATTGTATTTTAATATGTTTCTTGAATTACACTAATTTGTGAAATTACTACCATCACAACTGTAATAATTTTTAATAACTAGTAAATCCCCGTGTAAAATCACAGGCGGATTAATTAGATACACATCAGAAATACATCATTTATACAAAATACAATTTAAACAACACACTTTATGTAGGCCTACCTAACTATTTAGACGGGGATTTTTAACTTTACATGTGTATATGTATACAATTATAAGGACTATAAAACTGTATTAATATTTGTTAAGATTTTGTGTTTATGTACATTATTATATATATTTAAAGAAAGTTAAAAATATTATCTTTTAATTGCCTTTTATTTCATATCGATACGTGCATCAAATGATTTAGAAGTTAATAATATTATAGGCTATGTTATTCATTAGTTGTAAACATAACCCCAAAGTATAATCTACACTAGGTTTAGTTTTCGTATTACAGATGATGGGTGAAATCAGCTGTTATATTATTAAGTTAAACGAATAGGTATTTCTTCTTTAAATTTGTATAAACGAATATTTTGATGGTACAAGGTTGTATTTATATACAGTTTATAACCTCAAAACAAATATTATAACGTGTAATTATAACATACATTAGTTCTGCAACTCATGATTAAAAAAATCAACTTCACAAGAAATTATAACGATTGAAGTTGTAAACATAACCTCAAACTATAATGTATACTGGGTTTACAGATGATGGGTGAAATCAGCTGTTATATTAAATGTTACTCCACGTACGCTCGTACGTAAACTCGCTTTTATAGAAGTTGATAATATAATATGTGTGACATTACTTAAATGCTACTTTCCAGCTTAGGTGGATTGGTAGAACATCCAGTTACCCCAAGATCGCCTGTTCTAAACCCAAAAGTTGTTTGTCTTTGGAGATATTTAATTATTAATATTTATACTGATAGGCCTATATGAAAGACTTAAAAGCTAGGATTGAACAACACACTATGTAAATCCCTAATAAAATAAAAACAAACTAGGGGCTCTGCGCCTGGACGCTCCGCGTCCCAACCCCGCCTCGGCCTTCGGCCTCAAATGGCTGCTTCGCTTCGCTCGCAGTTGGAAAATTTTACCTAATCTAAAAAAAACTGGTAGTTGTAAAGAATTATAATAAAACCTGATTCTAATAATTAGCCCAATTGGTGTTTTGGTTCATTGTAGGCCCACCCTAAAATTATGTTCAGTTTTTGATCCAAATTAGCTGTTTTATATATAATAGGTTTGTAACAACCAATGTTTGAATTGAATTACAATATAGTTAGCATTTTTCGTAGATTTTTGTTTGTGTTTGTTTTTAGTTTGTCAATGTAACCTCATAAAAGTAATACTCTTCAAATTTTCTAAGTAATGTTGCTATGGTAATAAAAGTAAACAAACATGATGTGTTGCTAAGTTTTTTATACGAACAGCTGTTTTTGTGCCCCTGATAAAATCAGCTGTTTTTGATAAAATCAATAGAAATCTTTCTTCCATAAGATTAACATTGAAACTTTGAGGGCCACTGGGGCGTAGCCCTAATGTCCTAGGACTTTGGTAAATGGCCTAAAACCTTTCCAGGGTTAACCTTTATGCATCATTTAAAAGCAATCGGATGAATGATATACGAGCGCAAAGTGGACAAAGAACCAAAAAACCCCCCATAAGGAATACACAGCAGAAATTTGCATTTGATTATAACGTTTGTAAGGCGAAAGATACATGATTTGTAATGCTTGATGACATATCTGTGAATGATTACCTGCAATTTAAAAAAAAATAAGGAAATCGGCTGGATAGAATGGCCGTACTGACTGCCACAAGTTTTCATAAATTCTTTTAATATATAGATGCTAAATGCTACAAATACATTCTACACGTCTTGGAGCTTGTCAAGAATATAACTTGGAGGACATTTTGAACATTTTGAACAAGTATGGGTTCGTTAGTAAGCGCATCACTTGAGAACGGCTGGACCAATTTGGCTATCTTTTGTTTTAAATGTTCGTAATAGTCCTAATTAGGTATTTATAAAAGGAAACATTTGAAAAGTTTCCCGGAAAATTTTCAAATTCGGGAAAACTTAACATTCTTTTTTGTATGAATTCAAGACCATAGCTCTTGCTAACAGCTGTTCGGATAAAAATCTTAGCAACACTAGTTTGTTTACAAATATTACCATAGCAACTTTACTTAGCAAATTTATAATCAGTTTATTGTTTTGTTTTTTTTAAACAAACATTATTTTTAGGTTAGACTGACAAACCAAAAGCAAACAAACAAAATTAAATGAAAAATGCTTACTGTATTATAATTCAATTAAATCATCGTTAGTAAAATAATTTTACTATAGGCCTAGAATGAATATAATGAAACAAAAGTCATTTATTTGCGACCTATTTGGCTAATTTAGAATCAGGTATCTATTATTCACATTTACATATCAGTTTTCTTTAGATTAGGTAAAGAAAACAAAAAGTTTATTGTATTTTAAGTGAAACATCTACTTTGAAATGTCTTAACATATATAGGTCTATATGTAGTTAATGTAAATATCTGCCAGTTCCGTGTCGGAAAAGCATCATCTTTGTTTGTTTATGCGACAGACAACAAAACAAAAAATGTCCTGTATTTATGCATTGCAATGAAGGAAATAGTGATGTCACAGCAAACAAATCGAATTAAAATTTTTCTTTTTTTTGACTGTTTACATGAAATTCTGACTTAATTCAATTATAACTTAAATGTTTGAACAAACTAAATTACATCACGCATTTCGAGCATTTCAGCGGTTTACTCTCGATAGAATTCATCTCGCATGTGATGTTTTCAATCAGCTTTCTTCTGAGTGTACTACTCCTCAAATTTACTATCCATTTCCACAATCGTTAATAGGATCACTCAGAAATAAGTTTTTTCACATTTTTACCATTTTCCAAAAGCTTATCGCAAATTCACAAATCGATCACAAACAAATTTATTGAAATTTGGACAGGACAACGTTGGTCAGCTGGGTAGTCAACAAACCAAAAAAAAAAAAAAAAAAAAAAAAAAAAAACAGTACATAAATGCTCTCAACGTCTTCAATTCATTTAGAATCAAATTTATACGAATTGAATGCAGAGTTGAGTCATGCATTTAATTGTAAAATCCCCTACTTGATTGCTGAACTTGTATGTAAAGAGTGTATGGTAGTTTAGAATGAACCAAATTGAAGTTAAAATCTAATTTCATTAAAAATGCACAATGTACACGTCATATTAGTATCACGATTGTTTATAGAATACGGTATGGTCACTATACAATCTAAGATATTAAAATGGGGTAGCTACCCCCTATACGATAAAAATAAATTGCACTAACTTCCTACATACTATGAATCTAAGTGTGTGTAATATTATTATTAAATGACATAAAAACAATGTTGCAATTCGATTACTTAAGGGTCTGCTCCAAACGTTTGACTTACAAAGTAATTATATTATATTGCATGTGAGTGCTCACGTCTGTTGATACTTTTTGTTTTTTCTCTCAATAAAACAATTGCAATTTCGGGCATGAAATACCCATCATCAGGTTTTATAAATATATCACATACACAAGAACATAAAAACACACATATATTTCACTCCTTGTGGAGATCGTTAAAGTCAAACACGCACTTTTTTTATTTCGTGCATTGGTGTGCACACCGCATCAGTTGTTTAAGATGGTACTGATTGAAGTTAGGTTATGCAACGATTATTGGACCGTGTCCCCCTCCCTTGTCTTGTGATTAGCGTATCATACAATAGGTTTGGCTTAAATGACAGCTGATCGTTCAATATGTTGTTGGGTTCAGCTTTTAAACCTTTGTAAATTTCAAATTCCTCTAACGCGTTTAGAGTATTTCCCTTCTTAAATTTATGTAATATACTCATGTTAGTGTTAATAGCAGTATATGAATGGAGGTTATTGATAACATGTTCGGCATAAATGGATTTGATAGCTCTAAAGTTGCTAGGTGGCAAATGTTCTTTATACCTAATGTTAAATGGACGTCCAGTTTGTCCTATGTAGAAAGTAGGACAATCATTGCATATTAACTTGTAGACACCGGCTGTTTTATATTCGTCGAATTTTTCTCTAGTTTTTGGTTTGAGTAGAAATTCCAACTTATTAGAGGTACGGAACGTGAGAATGATGTTATTACTGGCCAGTATATTCCTTAAAGTGTTGTTGAACATGTTACCATAAACACATTAAGCATATTTTATCTTTTCACTATTATTACACTTAGTTGTTATTTTTTTTGTCATTTTCTTTTTCTTATGCTTACTTATTAATTGGTCCACGATAGTTGTCCTGTAGCCGTTAGCTTGTGCGATGTGTTTAATAATATTCCTTTCTCTCTCATAATTTGTTGCGGACAAGGGTACGGATAAAAGTCTATATACAAGGCTATTATAAGCGGCTAGTTTTTGCTCTAGTGGATGATGAGAGGATTTGTGTATGGTTTTATCTGTAGTTGTAGGTTTTCTGTATATGTTGAATGCAATTCTTGTATCGTTCCGAGATAAGTTGGTCTAAGTAATTCAGGCCATTGTTATTTTCTATTTCTGCGGTGAAGGTGAGGTTGGGGTGTATATTATTTATAAAATTGGTTAAAAGGCATAATTGTCTGTCGCTGTCATTAAATACAATAATGGTATCATCGACATATCTGTTAGAGAATATAACTTTATTGCTAAACGGGTTAGAATCAGCAAACAGGTAATTGTTTTCTATGTAGTTCAAACATATTTCAGACAATATACCATACTAGGGGAGGCCCCTGCGTGCTCCGCACGCCAACCCCCAATGGAACCTTCTAAAAACAAATGTTATGTTTTATTTATAATAAAGTTATATGATTAATAATAATAACCTCAAAATTAAGATAATAAATAATGATAAATGTTCAAATCAAATTATTTCTTATATTTCACAACAGCAGTTATAATAATGGTTAAAAGAACCAGCAAGGCTCAGGTCTACACTTTAAAACCCTAACCTAAAATCTAGAAATAAAAAAATAATTGCTTCAAATTTTGAAATTAGCTGTTAATGGAAATATTGGAACAGTCAGCTATATATTAGGCCTAACTGTTTTTTTATTCAATTTATTGTTTTGGTAATAAATGTAAATACATATGTTATTTTATCATTCTAGGTCTAACCTAAGAATTTTTCCCGACTAAATTTACAAATATTGAAATAAAAATAGGTTTTTATCGAAATGAATTATAGCCTATGTTACTCAGGTAAAGTGTAGCTTTTTATTAGTAAAACTATTTTTTCAATCGGTTCAGTAGTGCCAGAAATTACCCCCAACATACAAACAAACAAACAAACTTTACCTCTTTATGATATTAGTATAAATTTATGAAGAGTTAATAGGACAGGCATACAACCTTCCAAAAATCACACTTATAAGGTTTCTCAATGTGTGTGTCAACGTGTATCTTTTATAGGTTAATAAGTAGCAGATTTTATTTAAAAATATAATTTACTTTAACTGTCATATTATTTTACAGAACAGCTGTTTTATGTTTTTAATTTATTTATTTAATACCAAATGTTTACATGTAAACTGCAGAACAGCTGTTTTATGTTTTTAATTTATTTATTTAATACCAAATGTTTTAATGTAAACTGCAGAACAGCTGTTGTATGTTTTTAAATTCTCATGTATTTCTTATGGGGATTTTTCGTTTTTCGGAGATCTCAAAAACCCCTTAGTTTTTAATTTTAGAAAAAACTTATATTTTTCCCTCGTTCCTTGAATCGATACCTTTAATGTGACACCTCTCCCATCATCCTCCGCCCATGGCTAGACCGTCGTTCTGTAAGAAATATTCATTGTTGAAAGTGAAGTAATTCTGTTTTAGGGTTGTTTTTAGAAGGTTTTTACAAAGTAATGTAATGTAAAACCCTTAGAGTTCATTAATAATCAATACATTACATTTTTTTTATATACTCAAAAACTAATCAACTAATTTCACTAAAAATTTCACAATTTCTGCGCATTAGTAACAGGATTGTTTAGAGAATATGGTCACTGCAATCAAAGAGTTTAAAATGGGATAGCTAACCCTATACGATAAACATAAATTGCACTAACTTCCTACATACTATGAATCTAAATGTGTGTAATATTATTCTTAAATGACATAACAACTACTTTGCAATTCGATTACTTAAATCAAAGGAATGTATTGGAATACCCTTAAAGTTAAAAAAGAATCAGTACATTATTTTTTTCTATATTCTCAAAAACGACTCAACTAATTTCACTAAAAATTTTACAATTTCTGCCCATTAGTACCAGAAATGTTTAGGGAATATGGTCACTGCAATCAAAGAGTTTAACATGTTGCTTTTAACCCTATGCAATAAAAATAAATTACACTAACGTCCTACAAACTATAAATCAAAATTTGCGTAATATTATTCTTAAGTGACATACAAACCATTTGCAATTCGATTACTCAAGGCAAAATATTGAATTGAATAACTACCCTTAGAATTAATACAAGCAACAGCGGAGCTTTGCCGGGTCCACTAGTGTTTAATAAAAATGCTAGGATAATTCAACCTTTATATGCATACTAGCTGACCCGTACGGCGTTGCCCGTGGTGGTTAGTATTTTCAGTCTTTTTAGCGTAATAGTATTCTTTTTAAGTGTTCAGTCAATGAGTGGTATTTGGCTTTTATATATATAGATCTTAAATAATAAAAGCACTAATGTCATAATAATAAAAGATCAGAAATTATGATTTTAGTAACTTTAATCCCTCCAAAACCCTCCTAAAACTTCGAAATTTTTCATATCCTTTCTTAGTGAGCACCTATGGCCCTAGAAGAAACTACATACCAAATTTCATTTCAATCTGTTCGGTAATTTTGGAGAATTGTGATTTAGTAATTTTTACCCCCCAAACCCCCCTAAAATTTCCACTTTTTTAAAAACCTTTATTAGTGAACACTTATGGCCTTAGAGGAAGCTACATACCAAAAAATTTCATTCCAATCCGTTCGGTAGTTTTGAAGAAATCGTGATTTAATAACTTTGATCCCCCCGAACCCCCCTAAAATTTCTAATTTTTTAAAACATTTTCTTTGTAAGCACATATGGACCTAGAGGAAGCTACATACGAAATTTCATTTCAATCCGTTCGGTAGATTTTGAGTTATCGTGATGAGTGAGTCAATGAGTGAGTGATATTTCACTTTTATATATATAGATTACAATCTTTCAAGAACCTAACCTATTCTAGCCTAATCAGGACCAAATATCACCAAGAGTTTGATTTTAATAGGTATGGTTATACAAACCCGTATGCATTCAATTAAAAACATTGTGCTCAGTTTGACGCAAATAAAATTGCGTTGCACGGTACGACGAAGATAGAACGAGGGACAAACAGTACTTGCGCAGTAGCACATGTGTGTCCAGTTTCAGTCTGTTTGTGCATTCATCAACGTCATCAATGCGTAGTTCTCCTACTTACAATAGTGATTTTCTGCTCAACTATTAATATCCTTGCCAGCCAAAGCTCGAATTATTTTGTTCTCTATATTAAAATATGCAAATTACAAGGAAGGATATTATTCCAACTATACGTTTTACAGAATATCGCAGGAAACAGTTGTTGGTAATTCCCTTATTGATTCTTTGCGTGTATTTTTGCAGTTCGCGTGACCATTGTAGAACCTTAAAAGATGCAGTTGTACTTACCTGTACTTTTAATACGTTAAAAATTAATACAGTGATATTAGTTCACTCTGAAGACAAACCGAACTAATTATACACAATGACGGTAGACTATAACGTAAAGATTCAACTGAACTCAATATACCACAACCTAGCGTCAAAACCAATCATATGTAGGATGTGGAGCTTTTCACAAATAATATTTCCTTTAATATTATGAATATCTATTCTGTGTTTGTATAGTTTCGACTCAGCTGGTTGTACGAGAAATAATCTACAAAACAATAAAAATTTGTGTTTATATATTTGTTTTCCGCTTACACTTCCTCAGTAAGGGATATTTAATTAAATTACAAGTGAAAAAACATAGACCAAGACCGGGAGTTGAACCCGGGACCTTCACGTTTCCGTCGTGATGCTCTGCCAACGGTTAAACAACTAGGTCGGAATTTTTTTTTAAAACTATTAATATCAACACCACTGCAAGCTGGAAAATAAGAATTGAGATTGTTTTCAATGTCGTATAAACGAGGTAGGCCTATTCAATCTGTTAATTCAATAATTGCAGTAAAACCGTACAAGTGAGATAACATCGATCAATATCTGGAGCGATCAGGGTAGCTCAGTTGGCAGAGCATCACGACGGAAACGGGTTCAACTCCCGGTTTTCGTCTATGTTTTTTCACTTGTAATTTAATTCAATATAATTTTGCAAACAAATTTTAAAAGGCTGATTGGGTTCGTTTGTATTTTTCAAAAAATCATCACACATTTTTTTCAACGTGAGTACTAATAACAGCATTAGAAATTCTATTTAATTTCAAAATTAATAGGGGAAGTTGGATGGCCGAGATGTTAAAGGCGTAAGCAAAGTATTCTACTGTTGGATTATCGTAGTTGTTTAACCTAGTTACAATAGTTTTATATGGGCATCCTTAATCAACTTGCGATAAACCGACTTCAGGGGATCTATTTTGTGTTTATAAATCTGAAACTGCTACAGGATTCTAATCGGGTGTTTTTTGACACCCACTTATTAGGTTTGGGCAATAATAATCTAAGATTCATTAATTACATACATCTTTCCCACGTGTAAACCTCCAGCAGAGGGAAATATTACATTAGGAGTATAAAATACATATCGTAATTTAATATTGCAATATTAATTAATAAACTTCATTTATTTGTTTCTTTCTTTCTTTTACAAAGTAAAAATATATGTAGGTTTGTATATACACAACATGCAGAGAAAAAAATGTAGATTGTGTGCTTAAGACCACACAGGAGAAATGTAAATTTTTTAACACAACTTACGAAATGAGGAAGCACAATGTACATTTTTAATAAAACTTAGGAAATGAGGAAGCAAAATGTCCATTTCAGAGGTATTATCAATTAAATTATACATATTTTGTTAACATTAACGGGTTAGGCCTAAGCCCTGAGTAGGACAATTTGTGGGGATGACGAAACTGCCCCGATATTTTAGGTACGTTTGAAATGATGAAACTGCCACGCTCATTAAAGAGGATCAAGAAGGGTCGCCTCGCCAGACCAGAAATGCTGAAATTGCCCCGAGCACCTGTCCCAGCGTTATTATTTTTGTCCCTGCGTCCTGTCAGTGACTGCAGTCTTCTAATAACTGCCACCAATATCAGGAAATACTAGCTGATAAACTTTAGTGTAATAAAATCGGTTGTATTATTAGGGGTTTGGTTAGGTTAGGTAAGATTAGGTTACGTTACGTTTGGCTAGGTTAGGTTAGGTTGTCGACGGCAGGAAAAGCAGTCGACGGCAGTTTTAAAAGACTGACAGGGACAAAAATAATTTCCTTTCTTCCTCAGTCCCGTAGCGACTACAGATCGAGCACTTTAGCCGTGCGCACGACCAGGCATCTACTACTCGTGCATAAAACATAGAGTGGATATAATATAACAAGGAATGAATAAATAACAACTGAAATGTTTGTCAATGGTAATTCGATTTCAACAAACTACAACACTGGTGGTCACTGCCACAATAAGACTGATTTTGGTGATGACTTCTTGCATTATATTGTATATTTAATTTAGGAGCATTAGTCATCACCTATTGTGCCCGGTGAGTCACCCAATGTTTTTAGAAAAGATGCCCCTCCCTACCCCCCCCCCCCCCGTCTACTACGGGTACCTGATTCCCGCTGTCCTCGATGTGTACCTGGCCAGGGTATCTTCCATTTTGCGGTCGGTCCTTTTACCGGCAAGGTGGGGGGGGGGGGAGGTTCTAGGGGGGGGGGGAGGTTTTCCATTTTGCGGTCAGGTTTCGATTCCTAGAATACCTGACTATTTTGAATGAATAGGTTCCATGCACATAGAGCAGCAACAGTTCTTGATTGTTTGCAGATGTCGAGTTTTAGATCTTCACGAGGAGTTGTTGACGGAGCCCCCAGGTGAAACGTGACGTCACGAAATCTGCCAACTAACCAATGTGGGAGCCGTGTCCGCGACTGGAATACTACCCCCCCTAGCAAAAGCGGGTCGCCTGAATACTACCCCCCGGAAAACTCCCCCCCCCCCAAGCAGGTTCCTACAATTATTCTGTTATCGGCAACATACTGTGACTAAACAGTTTAGGTTAGTCCTCTAGTTTTTTTTTATTCTAATTATATCGAAACTTGAGTGTGCGTGACTGGAAAACTGCCATCGGCCTGGCTCGCCGCTCTGAGTCATCAACCTGGCTCACATGTTCTCGGGATTTTAGAAATATGTGACTGCAAAATGGAAAACTATTTTTGACCCACCCCTCCAGATTTTTGGGTTGACCGGTAAATGGACGATTTTACCCTTGACCGGTAAATGGACGACCGCAAAATGGACACAACCCCTGTCCAGGCGCTCGGAGTAATTTCAGCATTTCTACTCTTGTGAGGCGACCCTTCCTAATCCTCTTTAATGAGTGGGGCAGTTTCATCGTTTAAAAAGTACCCAAATTATCGTGGCAGTTTCACTTCGCAACAATCTGTTACGCTTATATACCCAATTCAAATATACTAAAAAAGCAATGCTTTCGTGGCCTAACCGGCTAAAGCGCTAGTAAATGGCGATGGACTGGGCTGGTTTGAATCTTGGCAAGACCAAAACCTTTTCAAGCTGACGGTTTCCTAAAATGCATGTGAAAATTCGTGATGGTAAAATTCGATTAGAGGGTTTCATAAAATGCATGAGAAAATGTGTGACTGTAAAATCCGATTCACTACCAGCAAACATAGCGCCGAGTTATACACTTCTAAAATTTAAAACTACAAACAAATACATTCTACCCCTATCTAATAAACTTGTTAAGGGCTTTATGCGTAAACTAAAAAAAAAAAAAACAATTAATACTAACTCTACACACTAAACATAAAATGAACATAAACACTACAACATTATAAAGTTTATTTACAACGGGTAAAAGTTGAAAACCCGCAGCCGAATTAACCTAGCAAAATAAACAATAAATTTACATAAAGTAACAAATTAAAACAATTAAATAGTTTATTATCATAATTACTTTAAACAGGACATTTAAAACAATACGAGTTACTAAATTGCATTTAATCAAAAGCTAACACAATTTTTAATCCATGTATAAACTAAATACACACGCTAATACCCCTACTCATATACAAACACAACCTCACATATTATATAAAGTACTAGCTGACCCGTACGGCGTTGTCCGTGGTGTTTGATATTTTCAGTCTTTTTAACGTAATTGTATTCTTTTTAAGTGTTCAGTCAGTGAGTGGTATTTGGCTTTTATATATATAGATCTTAAATAATAAATATTGTCATAATAATAAAAGATCTGAAATTATGATTTTAGTAACTTTGATAACCCCAAACCCCTCCTAAAATATCGAAATTTTTCATACCGTTTCTTAGTGAGCACCTATGGCCCTAGAGGAAGCTACATACCAAATTTAATTCCAATCCGTTCAGTAGTTTTGAAGAAATCGTGATTTAATAACTTTGATCCCCAAACACCCCTAAAATTTCGAATTTTTTCAAACCCTTTCTTAGTAAGCACCTATGGACCTAGAGGAAGCTACATACCAAATTTCATTCCAATCCATTCGGTAGTTTGGAAGAAATCGTGATTTAATAACTTTGATCCCCAAACCCCCCCAAAAT
>JAGFPH010004078.1:85678-98415 GCA_018207615.1 Philaenus spumarius
CCCTACCTGACTGCCACTCCCCTACCTGACTGCCACTCCCCTACCTGGCTGCCACTCTCCTACCTGACTGCCACTCCCGTCCCTGGCTGCCACTCCCCTACCTGTCTGCCACTCCCCTACCTGGCTGCCACTCCCTTGGTTCCCGCCACTTGTTGTTCTGACCCCGGTCTGTCAATACGTGTTTGACGTCAGTTATTTTTTGACTTCTCAGTTTCAGCTCTGAGATGTACTAAGTAAATGTTTAAGGTTATTAATATATTTTAGTTAAACATTTTTTCTTTAATATAGGGGTATATCTCCCTTTATGTTCTCTTAGTTTTTAATCACTAGATATTATTTTACACACAAATGATGGCAGATGTCCGAATAATTAATAATAATCAATAACGTCAATAAAAAATAATTTCAAATATAGAATGGAAAAAAGTATAAAAAATAATGTTTATTACTAGTACTTACGTCAAGTAGCAATCTTGAGTTTAGTATATTTTAATACTTTATTACAGCTGTTTCGGTATAACACATACCATCATCAGATGAATAAACACATACACACATAACACTGACACACATTACACATAAATAAATATAACATAAATGTTTAGGTACTGCAGTACAAGTCAAAAAAATATTAAAAAACTGATTTCCTGATATGACCACATCTTACTAGTGTGGAGGTCAACTATTCACTGTGACTTTATAGGTTGGTCTTATTGACATGCCATAGTCCACAATCTTAGACATTCTTATCTAATGTAGAAAGAGTGTCGTATAGGCAGTTAGATGCAAAGTTCAATTTGTCATTTAATAAACTATCTGGGTTGGTTTTGAATTGTTTATAAATCTGGTACGCTTCCAATACGTCCATAGTCCTGCCCTTATTTAGAATATGTATAATTTCCATATTGCTAGAGATGTCGGTGTATTTATGGTCGTTGTCTATCAGGTGTTCGGCATAATTAGAGGTTATTTTTAATCGGTTATTATGCGGTAAATGTTCTTTAAACCTGGTTCTAAAGTTCCTTCCAGTTTGACCAATACATATTCTAAATAAGGGCAGGACTATGGACGTATTGGAAGAGTACCAAATTTATAAACAATTCAAAACCATAAGCATAGGTTTCTCATATATGACTTTTCCAAATCTAGTTTTTGGTATTAAATCACCTCTAAATGCTCAGCGTTTACCTTCAGTAAGATAGTAACTTGTCTCTACACTCGATTCTAACTTAATAGTACTTCACATATATGACTTTTCCAAATCTAATTTTTGGTTTTAAATCACCTTTAAATGCTCAGCGTTTACCTTCAGTAAGCTAGTAACTTGTCTCTACACTCGATTCCACGTTTACCGTGTAGTACAGAGCGCCCATAAACCCAGGGCTCTATAACAAGGGCTAAACCGTTTCTTTGATCACGGCACTGTGCCGCCAGTTTCACTCTGACGTCACTGTGCTGATAACTGCAATTCTAGAGCAGTGGACTCCTTGTGCGCGCAGTCGTTTACTCGCTGTTGTAACTCGACGGAAAAGTTTCACTAAAATAAAACTTAGATATTCATAATCTACATAAAGTACCGATTCTAACAGTATAAAAAACTTTAATTTTAACAGGTATTTCGAATTTTAATAATTGAAAATATTTGAGAATTATCACAGACTGACATTGAAAAGTTACTAAGCGAGGAATTTTTTTTATTTTTGGGTTATAAACAAACTTTCAGCGGGAAAGTTATAGCCAATGAATTGATCTAAACTATCCAATTCACCGATTTGTGATAAAATGATTACATCATTATGAAATCGTTTTTTAAATGAGCGCGAGGAGGTGCCTTGCCGCCAGTCCCGAAGTACAGTTGTTTGATACGGGAATAACGTTTATGTACATATTGTTATTTTAACGTAATATAGTAAATCACTTGTCCCCAGGTAATTATGCCACCTAGAAAAAAGTAAGCATTTTATTTTAACATAAACTAATTGTAATTTATAATTAAAATTTGATATTATTGAAGTGGACACAAAAAGTTAAGTTGGAGGTTAACGTTTAAAAAATAATATCATTATTACGTACATTCAAAGAAATAAAATTAGAGATCAATGATGGAAAAAGAAAATCATAATTACGTAAAAAATCAGTTTCATATTTAATTAAAAGAATTACCTTATAATACAGAAATATGCTGTCTAAACGTTATTGCCGTATCAAACAACAGTACACCGGGAGTCACGGCGCAGCACCTCCTCGCGCTCATTTAAAAAGCGATTTCATAATGATGTAATCATTTTATAACAAATCGGTGAATTGGATAGTTTAGATCAATTCATTCGCTACAAATTTCCCGCTGGAAGTTATTTTATAACCCAAAAACAAAAAATTTCCTCGCTTAGTAACTTTTCAATGTCAGTCTGTGATAATTCTCAAATATTTTCAATTATTAAAATTCGAAATACCTGTTAAAATAAAAGTTTTGTATACTGTTAGAATCCGTACTTATGCAGATTAGGAATATATCAATTTTGTTTTACTGGCCTTTCCATCGAGTTACAACAGTGAGTTAACGAAAGAGCGCACACTACTGCAATATGACCAGCTGGTGCGTGTCAGCATGGTGATGTCATAGGCGATCGATACTGGGTCACCGAAAATGATCAAAATGGTATAGCCCTTGTTATAGAGCCCTGCCATAAACCATGTTAGCCATACGACAGTCACAGCGATAGTAGCCAACTAAAAAACATCAACTCCAATGCAACGCTCGGTCAGTTGACGCAACCCGCATGACAATAAACGTGATGTTCCCTGTAATGGTAGTATCATGTCTATTCTTCCTTAAGAATTGTACTGCACGGTCAACGTGGAATCGAGTGTACAAATCGCAGTGCGTCTGTTGCACTCCTATTTTGTATTGATTTTCACGGAATTTCTCTGATTCATATGAAACTAATATATCTTGTCATAAAATGTATAACTTGATTGTTTATTTATTTTTATGTTGACACGAAATATCTCATGGGAGACCAAACACGTTTAATGAGAGTCTTTTAAATTTACGTAGCCAGAAATAATGTATAGTTACGTGTACCAATTCAAATGTTCTGTATAAGTATATATATATATATATGTATATACACATTTAGTTCCAATTGCACTCAGTATTGGATCGTAATGCTGAACAGGTGCGGAGAAGCTACGAGACCTAGATAACTTGTAACATTTGTTCAAACAATATTTCCAAAACATGTATACCCTACTAGTCTCAGTTATGTTCAACCGTATGTGTCCTGATATATGAACGATGATATATATTAAGATTTGTGCAAGATCTACAGTGTGTAAATTAAGTGTCGAAACAAATATGTATTTCTCAAACTAAAATAGGTACAAATATTTTGTTTGTGGCATTGACTCTTAACAAACGTTCCTGATTTTCTGACATAAAAAAATTTCAAACCCCTAAGGGGGTGGCGGGTAGGGGTAACTTAAATTTTTTAAATAAGAACCCCTATTGAGTGACCCCTTATTTTTATAGGTCTTGTCACCCTAAAATCAATGATATAAATATAATTTAAATCCGTTGTGTTTAAACAAAATAGCGGCCAAAAACTCTACGTTTGCAGTGAAGTTTCTTAATGTGAAATTATTACCGTATTTAAATAGCCAAAAACATCAATTATGTTTGAACTAACAATGGTTGTAGTTATTACTCCAGAAATGTTTTAATACATCTTTCAGAAAAGTATCACAAAGACCAATACGTTTTATGACTAATTTCTAATTTATGAGGCCTTTTAAGGTGATATTAAAATAAAAAAGACTTTTTAATTATAGGAATTTATAAGTAGACCTAAAAAGGAGAGATCTGAAACAAGAAAACAGAGATTTATTTTATTAATCAATAAAGTAGCTCTGGTTATTTCAGCTCCATGGGCATGCAGTACACAATGTAGATAAGATGGGTTGGCTGAACAAAGTCCAAACTTGGAAATTTCCAATTACCCTTCCATGTTTGTTCTTGTTTGTGTTTGTTAAGCACATTCTTTGGAAAGTGTTTCATATCTTCATTCTGGTTTAGTTAATTTTGTAAAGAGGTCGATATTAAATTGCTTCTGTAGTTTTGTTTAACAATGTTTTTTTTAAGTACAAAGCAGAAGATTGACATCCTCATCATTGTTGGGTATGGGGACAGAACACGTACGTATCAAGAAACTTGTGAGTTATTTAATGAACTGTACCCTGATCATCAAATAAATCGATCTACAGTAAGTAGGATCTGTACTAAGTTTTTGGAAATAGGGGATGTAGCAAATAAACCTAAAAGTGGTCGACCAAAATCAGTTTTAACAGAGAAGTCATTGGATGTGCTTCTAAGTATTCAAGAAAATCCTCACTCATCTACTCGTCAGCTCAGTAGTAATCTAGGTGTTAGTCACACGTCGGTACATAAAGTTCTAAAGGCCGAACATTTTCATCCCTACAAGGTACAGCTAATTCATGAATTGAACGAAGACGATTTTGATCGTCGAATTCAATTTTGTGAAGAAATGATGCATCGGTGTATCCAAGATCCGTTATTTAAAACGAAGATTTTCCGATGAAGCCTCTTTCAGCCTCAACGGACATGTCAATAGACAAAACTCGAGATATTGGTCAGATGAGAATCCACATTGGGCTCAAGAATGCCATACACAACATCCTCAGAATATTAACGTTTGGGCAGGAATAGTTGGATATAAGGTAGTTGGACCTTTTATAATTGAAGGTAATTTAAATGGTGCTCGTTATCTGGACCTGTTGCGTGAATCTATTGTACCCGCTATTTCAAGAGAGTTTCCTCCTGAAGATGAGGAACATGTCGTGGACGAAAGTATTTGGTTTCAGCAAGATGGCACCCCACCTCACTACGCTGTTGATGTAAGGGATTATTTGGACTTGACTTTTCCTGATCAGTGGATAGGTAGAAGAGGTTCCATAGAATGGCCTGCAAGATCTCCCGATTTGTCCCCTTTGAAATATTTTTTATGGTGATATCTCAAGAGTAAAGTGTATGTAAACCGACCAGACAACTTACACGAGCTTTCAGATAGGATTTTAAGGGAAGCGCGGTCAATTGATCAACATACAATTGGCAAAGTGTTACATGAATTTTACAATCGTTTAGGACTTTGTCAAGTTGCTATTGGCCACCAATTCGAAGATCTGTTAATATTTAAGGAATACCTAAGGTAACTTAGTATTACATCTTACTTTGAGTGTGTTTTACATAGTAAATTAGAATTTTTTGTATTATTCATGGCTTAATACCATTGTTGTAACAAATAATAATTACAATTTGTTTGTAAAACACCCTTTATTTTTATTATTTTGGGTAATTGCACTGTTTTGTATAACAATTACGCATTAAATGAATTGTCTTATACTTGTTGTCAAGTTTGTTTTTTTTTTGATTTTGGTAAGAAATAACATAGCTTAGATGTTTCACTTTAAAAACCAACTGTATTTTTTTTTTTACAGAAGAATATGAAAAACCAATAACAACGTAGATTTTATTTTAAACACAAATTTAATAATGGAACACGGAATTCAAATACGGTAATAATAATTAATAATTCCATTTTAAGAGACTTCACTGCAAACGTAGAGTTTTCGGCCGCTATTTTGTTTAAACTCAACGGATTTAAATTATCTTTATATCATTGATTTTAGGGTGACAAGACCTTTAAAATGGGGGGTCACTCAATAGGGGTTGCTATTTAAAAAATGTAAGTTACCCCCTACCCGCCACCCCCTTAGGGGGCAGAAATTTTTTTTTATGTCAGAAAATCAGGAACGTTTGTTAAGAGTCAATGCCACAAACAAAATATTTGTACCTATTTTAGTTTGAAAAATACATATTTGTTTCGATACTTAATTTACACACTGTAGAAAGTTTAATACTCTTCATTCAAAGGGTGGTTGAAACAAAGGATTTAATTTAATCTGTATAATTATTGCGATAAATGTGTTTTGTTTATATGACTAATATAATTCATCCTTTATTTGGGGCGGTTCAAAAAAATGAGATAGATAATGAGTCTATTACTCAAAAATGTTTGACCTGCTTAAGTCATTTTCTATCCAAAAACGACATAGTAAATAAAATTTGTGAAAATATGAGTGCAATCCCACAAATAGCATATGATTTTCAACTAAATGTTTAATGATGCGTGACAATAAATGCTAAAAAGGTTTTTATGTTTTTTTAAACCCAAACATAGTTTTCTAAAAACAAAAAAATCAAAATAATATTATGTTAAGCTATGTTAGGTTTTCTTGAGAATGGTTCAGAATACATAAACTTATTTCAATATAAGATAATATACAGTCTTAGATTAGATTATGCAACATCTAAATATTGTAATTGAAGTTTATTTTGTTTAAGTTAGATGAAAAATACTTATAGAACTATAGACAGAATGCTTAGATAAAATAAAACCTGAACACAAAATCTCACAATAAATTATTGTGAGATTTTGTGTTCAGGTTTTATTTTATCTAAGCTACTTTCTCACAAGTCAAGCTCATTAGTTATTTATAGACAGAATGTTTTAGGTTAGGTTGAGATTTGGTGGATTATTTTTGTTTTAATTTGGTTCAGTGAGGTGGGTGCAAACACAAAGGAAATTTTGGAAAATAATTTTAGGTTGTCTTTGGTCAGGTCGGTTTAGGTAAGTTTTTGTTGGTTTTTGTATTGGTCATAAATGAACATAAACACCTTAACACAACTAAAGAGAATATTATTATATAGATCTCTTGGGTTAGGTCGTCAAGATTGGTTAGGTAATGTTTGGTTGGGTAGGTCGAACATAAAAATGTTATTAAAAGTATAACAGATATTTTGTAGGTTGCGTTTGGTTTAGTTTAACGTATATAGATAATTGTAGAAAATATTGTTTAGGTTATAACATATTAAATTAGATTTCTTAGGTGGACACTAATAACTAAAGTAGAAATTTGTTTCCGTATTAATTATACTGATATAATATGTGTCTATTATTTTAGATTAATTAATAATTTTCTTTCTATATTTTACCTGACCTTGATATAACTTTTAGAGAAACACTACAATTAAGTGATTTATTACTATCATCAAATAATGACTTGCATTTTAATTTGTATTTTATTGGATACAAAAATTAACTCATATTTAAAAATGTATAATATATTTCACCCACCTTGAGATTAAAAAATACGTTTTCCAAGTGCCCAAATAGTCCAAATTTATAAACAATATTAAAAATGTATTCCACGTCAACACAATAACAAGCACAACACATACACAAAAACACAAACAGTACTATGGACGATATTTCAAAGTTACAAACGACGTTTCGCGAAGAACATAAACACTTCGCGTCATCAAGCGAATAAACACAAACTAAGTCCTACGCCTAAGCCTCTCAGAGCGCCTAACACTGGTTAACTGAGGACTTGATTGATGGCCATTGCGAGAAACAATCCCCACCACGTTTACGTTATCAATTTCCTTAATAGGCCTGTCCAAAAGTCTATTTACTTTGTTTTTAATTAAGGGTAAATACACCGCACTAATAGTTGAACTAGGCTGAGAAATACAGTTTTTCTTACAGACATAATCGCTGTTTCTTTAAATACCCCTTTTCTCAAATTATTTTCTTTAAGTAAATTAGACCCCTTGTCTTAACTAATAGCATGGTTGTTTGCTATTACATGTTCTGCAATCTTCGAGCGATTAACATCACCAGCAGATATGCATTTCTTATGCTATGAGACCTGTTTTTAAAATAGTTTCATTGTTTATTTAGGTCTTTGTTATTCACTTTTAAAATAAACGGTATCAGTTAACTGACACAAACTTTCTCCCAACTTACTGTAATCAAAATAATGTAGTTTTTAATCATTTTATGTTTTACTACTTTTTAGAACAAAAAAAAAAAAAAATATATTCTACCTACGTCAATCGTATACAAAAATTATTGTCCCAGGCGGGATTCGATCGCGCGACCTTTGAATTACTGGCCGTGCTCGCTACCGTGGTGCTACCTTGTGCGGCCGCTGCCGCGATGCTAGATTGACAACACAAACTTGTTTATTTTTAAACATTTCCCCATAATTATAAAACGCCGAAGTTTTGATAAAAGCGAGTGGTGTCATTTTGTTTGGCATCTTAAGCACTATAAATACTGAAAATTTGATCAAAATCGTTAGATCCGTTTTTGAGAAATTTGAATTTTTGTCGTATTTTATGGGTTTTTAGGGGTAAATTACACTTAAAAATTAAAAATTCAAAAAATGAAAAAACGCCTGGAGATATTAGGGTTTAGTACCTACATACCAAATTTCATGAAAATAGTGTCCTCTCTGGTCGTGTATACATACAGACAGACTGACAGACAGACACCACTCTAAAAACACTTTTTTGGGTTCAGGGAGCACCAAAACAAAAAATTCCACGAACAATATTTTTGGGTTCAGGGAGCACCAACACAGATAATTGCACTAAAAAATTTTTTGGGGTTCTGGGAGCACCAAAACAGATAATTCAACTGAAAATTCAAATTTGAACATTTTTACGAAAACAATACTTTCTCCATATACTACGTATAGGGTGGAGAAAGTAAAAACCAAAAGCCACTGATCAGATTCCATACATAGAAGGAGTGTCAGAAAAGATCAGTCGAATTAATACGAAATTCTCGATTAGGACAGTGTTTAAATATTCTAAAAAAAGTAAGAATTGCGTGAGTAAATTGAGACCACAAAATAATAACGTGGACAGTAAAGATATTGTTTATAATTTACCGTGCCAGTGTGGCGTGTCGTATGTGGGACAAATTATACGGACTACAGCAGTTAGACAGCGTATTTTTTAAATCATAAGGTGGCTGAAATCCATTATATATTTTTAAATATCATATACCCCACCTATAATTTCTTTCAAGATAGAAATTAACTCAGTTTGATCTTTATATTAGATATTCCATGTTCACTCTGTGGGACTGTTTACATTAACCGAATAAATAAAAGGGTTTTGACATCCCTTACGGACTTCAGTCAAACACGCATTACACGTAAACAAAATTAATAAATGTATGTATAAATTACTTAAATCAATCAGTATACCCTCAGGAGACGATTTAGTTGTTACAAACACTTTTGCAACTAATAATAAGTGTTATTATAGTATCGTAAAGTTTTATAGTTTGTTGACATGCTTTCTTTATTTTAACTTGTTCGTTTAACTTTATAGTGTATCCTTAGTTCATTAGTTGTATGTTTATTAAGAACTTAAAAAGTGTTTACTTTATATTATGTTTTTACTTTTATAGTTTATTCCAGTTAAGTAGTTTCCAATTGCACTAGTTTAATTAGTTGTTCTTTATTTGATCGGTATTAACCTACTTTAGTTCTTCACCTAATTTACAATAATTAGTTTCTCCTTGGATGTCACAGAGCATTACTAAATTTCTATAAAGGTAAATGAAAATTCTAATTACAACTTGATATTGCTTTTTGGCAAACATTAAAATCAACTCCTATAAAATCGAGTGTACAACGAGCGTACGTGGCGTACCATTTAAAGAAGAAATAAAATAACTTAATAATATAACAGCTGATTTCACCCCATCATCTTTTATACGCAAACAAAACCTAGAGTAGATTATACTTTGGGGTTATGTTTACAACTACAATCAATAATATAGCATATAATAATAATAACTTCTAAATCATTTGATTTATCAATTATGAAATAAAAGGCAATTAAAAGATAATATTGTTATCTTTCTTTAAATATATATAATAATATCCATAAACATTAAATCTTAACAAATATTCCTACAGTTTTATTCCCCGTCTGCATAGTTAGGTAGGCCTAGATAAAGTGTGTTGTTTTTTGTACAAATGATCTATTTTAGACGTGTATCTAATTAATCCGCGTGTGATTTTTCACTGGGATTTGCTACTTTGTAATAAAACAATGCAGGTTATATGCAGTATATAGATGGTCCTAAACAAGATTATTGTAATTAGATTTTTAACCAAAAACACAAGATATGTCCTACAGTGCCTTATGACGAACATAGAACACCAACGCTTTCCCTTATAACTGCACTATAATGCACTCTTTACGTTCATTGGTGTTTTTACTTAACCATTGCAGTGAAATAATCGAAATTTGAAGAACAGATTACTAGTCATATCATGTCCGATTTTAACAGGGCCAACCACTGTTTGCTTTAATTCCGTCGTCATACCACAAAAGTCTTAGAACGCGTTATAGTTTTAACAACTCTAACTTTTAAAGTCAATTTAACTCATCCATCTAGATTCAAAATGTTCAAGGCAAATTCAAAAATCCATATTCTAAGTCGAACAAGCGATACATGATAAATTACTGAATTTTTGAAAAATTAGTGGTGCAATAAAAACAAAATAATATTTTACTATTTTAAGATATCAGTATGTTTAAATTTAGTAGTCAACTTGTAGGGGTTGTAATGAGAAAGCTGTCACGTGACACATCGTAATACACATTCTTTTTTTAACAATCCAAGTGCTATCGACTCTCTACGAGCCGATTCGACCCCCTTGTAACGTGATATCGACTCGCAGTGAGTCGATTCGTAAATTCGATATATTATCGAAGCTAATATTTATCTGACTAACTTGCGCTTCACATAGAATGAAAGTAAATTGAATTCTCTATCCAGTAGGCAGTGCGAGATTGTCGTGGAACAGATTGGAAACAATAACAGACGATAATATTGTCAGCTGTGGTCTGTGGTTTGATAACTTGTATGTAAACAACGCAATTGTTTGTTTTGTTCAAACTTAGTGTTTATAACGCGAGTTTTGTTAGTGCTTCATTTATATTATAGTGTTGATTATATGTTTAGTGAATAGTTTATTTTAGGTAGATAATAGGGAGTTAGTTTATTTTATGTTATCATATAGGTTATTCTGAAAATGAATCAACTAAGCCTAAGTGCGATTGGGGAAGCTCTAGATATTATGTGCGTTATATGCCATGCTTCGATATTTTTACTTGTAAGTATTTTTTTTAATATTCAAAGTGCCTATTGTTGTATATATTTTTCTTCATAATACATTTTTAATATTTTGTATATCTTGAAATTTTAATTCAGTAAATTCAGTGAATGTGAGCAGCCTCTAAAGTTCAAATTTTAGTGATTTTCTTTCATTGTGATTATACTTCTACTGGATAATGGTAAGTAAATAAAGCTATTACTATATTATACTCTGATCTTTTCTGAATACATTGACATATAATAAGTCAAATATAAATCCAAATTTGTATTTATTATTAATTTTTCGAAATATGTTTGAACGATGCCCTAAAAATGCTTAGCAGTAAAGAAAGATCTCGTAAGCACTTGGAGGATTAATGGAATGCAACCAAAACTCAAGATGGTCGACAGTTTCAAAAAATTAGATCTTTTTTAACTTGTCTCTACACTCTATTCCACAGAGTGTAGTACAGAGTGCCCATAAGCCATGCTAGCCGTAGTTTGGCGATAGTAGCCAACTAAAAAACATCAGCTCCCACACAACGCTCGGTCAGTTGACGCAACCCGCATGACAATAAACGCGATGTTCCCTGTAATGGTAGTAGCATGTCTATTCTTCCGTAAGAATTGTACGGCAAGGCCAACGTGGAATCGAGTGTAGAAAGCGCAGTGCGTATGTTGCACTCCTATTTTGTATTGATTATAACATTTTTACCGAATTTCTCTGGTTTATATGAAACTAATATACCTTATCATGAAATGTATAATTTGATTGTTTATTTATTTTTAAATAAACTAACACGTTGATACAAAATACCTCATGAGAGACCAAACACGTTTAATGAGAGTCTTTTAAATTTACGTAGCCAGAAGTAATGTATAGTTACGTGTACCTATTCAAATGTTCTTTATAAGTTTATATATATATCAAATTTAGTTCCAATTGCACTCAGTATTGGATCGTAATGCATGAACAGGTGCGGAGAAGCTACGAGACCTAGATAACTTGTAACATTTGTTCAAACAATATTTCCAAAACATGTATACGAGTCTCAGTTATGTTCAACCGAATGTGTCCTGATATATGAACGATGATATATCAAGATTTATGCAAGATATATCAAGTTTAACACTCTTCATTCATAGGGTGGTTGAAACAAAGGATTTAATTTAATCTGTATAATTAATGAGATAAATGTCTTTTGTGTACAGTATCGGCGTGAATCCTGGCACTTTACCTCGCTCTGTTGCGATGAATAATGTGACTCATCCTTCAAACGAACTAGTGGATGTTTACCTCACGCTTAACACGTTCTCTGCTAAGCAAATTTCGTATTACCTATGCCAGGAGCATACTTATAAAAGCCAAATACCATTGACTCATTGACTCACTGACTCATCACAGTTTCTCCAAAACGACGAGGCCAACAAACATGAAATTTGGCACTAATACTCTTTATAGGCTCTAGACGCGCACTAAGAAAGGGTTTCGGAAATTCGAAATTTTAGGGGGGGTTTTTGGGAGTCAAAGTTACTAAATCACGATTTATCAAAACCTACCGAACGTATTGGAATGAAATTTGGTATGTAGTTTCCTCTAGGGCCATAGATGCTCGATAAGAAAGTATTTTAAAAAATTCGAAATTTTAGGGGGGTTTGGGGGGGGTCAAAGTTACAAAATCACGATTT
>JAGFPH010004078.1:116506-129655 GCA_018207615.1 Philaenus spumarius
TTAGCATGGAAGTGGGCCTTCTAAATAAAATATGTTGTCCATAATAAATGATTGGAATTAAAATTACGTAAAGTCCAATGCAGCAGGATCGTACTCGAGCGTAAAATCAAAGTTTTGGAAACAAAACACAACTTTCTGTAAATTTAAATTATGGAAGTTCTTGAATTTTAAATACGTTACAAGCGGTACTTTTAAAGTGAAACAATTGGCAACACTAGTATCAAAATTTCTTTGTTTAAGTAGTTTTGTATTTATTTGTTTAGAATAGATTAGACTAACTTCCCAACAATTGCTTTAGGTTTGCTTGTGTAAAGTGCAATTGGTTAAGTCTCAGTAGTTATGAAGCAGAATGTGACTGTGGCCATTTTCGCAATTTTATTAGCTATTTGTTAAAGTACACAAATCTAGCTCAACCATTTTGTTTTCGACGGAATTTCTGCTTTTATTTTACGGTAATGAATTATTCGGATAAAATAACATTTTGAAGGTGTGATTAAACCTGGCAGTATCTGCAGTGATATATTGTTCGCACGACTTTAATAGGGCAATTATTGCAATAATTATTGTCTTGCTATCACAGTATAATGAGGTACGTGCTGAAATCAAAACGTTGCCAGTGTATCTAATTACAACAATACAACTATGGTCCCTCTCTAATTATAGCTTTCGAAAATGCGACATCACAATGTTTTCGTAATACTTAAAAATCAGTAACATCAATTAAAAAATTACCTTCAGAATAATTTGATACATATGAGAAAAAATATAACTTCAAAATATGAAGTTTCATATGTTATAGAACTAATGCAGTCTATATGACTTGTTTTGAGGTTAGAAGTCGTTAAAAAATTATATTTTTACAATATTTAATGTTTTTGTTTACTTCGAAAATAAACGGTACCAGATTAGGCCTCTATACATGTACGAAAAAAGGTTTTGAAAAACAACCCCCTTTATGGTAAAAAAAACCCCCGAAAATCAGTTATTATTATTATTATTAGCTAAACGAGAATTTTTAGAAAGATACGGTTTTTTTGCATATGGTAGGGTACATTAAGGGCTACAAATAAGCCAAATTTTATCAAAATCGTTACAGCGGTTTTTTTATAAAAAATAACAGATTTTTTTGGGGTTTTTTTGCCAAAAAGGGGGTTGTTTTTAAAAATTGTACAAAAACTTTTCGTGCACCTATAAAGGCCTACTTGACATGTCTGGTGCAAATTTTGTTGAAATCGATCGAATAGTTTTCGCTCTAGCTTAGTATACATACAGACATACATACATACAGACAGACATTTTGTAAAAACAACTTTTTGGGACTGAGGGGGTCCCAAAACGGATATTCCCACAAAAATCTCAACATGATTTTTTTTGCGATCACTATACACTTTCTATATGCTATTGTATAGTGAGAAAGTAAAAGGAGAAACTACTTAGGCCTACAAATAACAAACTATGTCTAATTATGAATAATATGAATTTGTTGATTTTGAACATAGTAAATGTACAGAGTCTACAATTAAACATTTCACTCAAAGACATGAAACACATTTGGAGGACAAACCAAATTATCAAACATTTTAAACCATTATTTCCTACTTAAATCTATTTTAACTCTGGATATCGAGTTCACTTTAAGATGCACTTGGTTTTCATCGACAACTGCCTATATTTATAAACTAACAGAATCTTAAAGCTTTATGAGTCTACTAAAATATCAATAATTGAGACCAATAGTCCAAAGAAGTGATAGTTTAAAATATATTTTAATTTATTTTGTAGGTCTAATTTGTATTTTGGCTGTCAAGAAGGATTGTACACAACAAGGATTGTAAAAATAAAAAGTTTTCAACGATTTCTAACCTAAACGTCGATCGTATAACATTGGCTATTATAGACTACATTAGTTCGATAACTCATAGACAAAACTCATCATGAACACATTATCAGAAGTTGCTGATGAGCAAAGTAAGCTGTTGACTGCTGTTAAATAACGTAACATATGTTCTTAAACAGTTAGTTATTTTAAACGACGCATACGCTATACTGATTTGTTAACACGTTCGTACGTAAGTTCACTTACAGAAGTTGATGAAGCTATTTAACGAGAAACATATTCATAATCCTCAAGATAGTTACAGTAGATTTGTGGATACTAGATTGTTGGATATTACATTTAGACACTACAGATTTATTATCACAACGAATTTTAAAGTGTTCAGGACAAACAAATAACCAAACCGTGAAAACTTCTTTAAATGGTATATTCTACACTAAAAATTTTACAGTATTCAGAAGGAAATAATTTTAACTTGCATTCTTTTTATAGTTTAACATTATCTTGTTTTTTATAGAAACATTTAATTTTTTGGTACTTTTCTGGGAAGGAGTTTTATTCAAAATAATCATCCATATTTCATAATATTTATGATAAGGTGTATATATAGTCAATTTTCAATATAGTCAAAATAAAAAATTGTAAACGTTAACATATTTGAAAATGTACAAAAGAAATACTAGTTGTTTCTTGTTCCATGTTAAAGTAATGTATACATAATAGGCAAACCAACCTAAACTGAACTGAAGAGAAAATTTATTTTTTAAACACAAAATGTTATACAGAGTTCCATAATATTTTATTTTTATAAGTGGCCTCGTAGTTTTAGTTCGAAAATTAATTAACGAAATGTGGCTGCGGAATTTTAAACAATTTTGTGTATTTGGAATAGATGCTTCCAAATGGGAATTGCCGGGGGGGAGGGGGGGCAGTGGGTCCAGTAAAATACCGCTACTACAGTTAACTGAGTTTTGCATCTAGGTGCTGCCGTTTTAGTTGTGTGCACTGCTCTCTTAATTCATCTTCAAAATTCTAACTGGCTTAAGTAAAGACTTTGAGCGATGCAATACAATACATTTTAATGAAACTATTCAAATGGCTACCATATAAGATAGGTTTTAAAAATGTTTTTTGTTTTGGTATTTTTATGTAGGTACTTGAGCTTGGCAATATATAGTTTGTTTTTTATTCATATTCTGGAAGTAAGTACATATGTATTAAACTTAGTTATAGAAACGCAAACCACAACAGCGTCAAACAAATTTTATAAAAATTATGAGAAAAAGAAATTATAAAAATGCAGGTTTTAGATCGGCCGTTTTTTTTTTTTTTTATTTGCACTAAAAAAAAGAAACTGAACACAACAAAATAATTAATAATTTGACCAAGCAGCTGAACCGCTGACGTGAGTTGGACAAATTTCCAAAATTAAGTTTATAGGCTTATGTTTTAGCGTTTCAACCAACAATTTGGGAAATCTATTCACGATCGTGCTGAATAGCTGAAAAATGGATCGCACGCCTTTCCTCATATTGGGAGTATCTTCAATACACACAGCATTGCGTGCTTCGACGCCATTCCGAATATTGGGCGTAGCCTACCTTCAACACACAAAATATTGCGTGCTTCGTACGCCAACCCCCGTATTGGGGGTATCTTCAATACACAATGCATTGCGTGCTTCGCACGCCAACCCCGCGGTAGTTCTGTGGAATTTTACGTTTTGATACATTTTGGGGGAACCAAGCGAGCTATAAGTTCGCGTAAAAAAACAAAATGTTCATATTAACATCCTACATTTATATTTGTAGAAAAAACTGAAAAAAAACATTCTCGTAGGAAAAATCTAAAAAAATAGAAAAAAACGGTGCTTCCGATTGTTGGATTTTTTTACAACCAGCATGTGTACCAAATTTGAACCAAATTGTACTTAAATGCGGCGTCTAGAGTGCGAACACACACACACACATATATATGATTTTTAATGACACCTCAAAACGTGTTCTGGGGACCATGATTAGTGCTCATTTGCTACTCCCGACCTTGGGTCTTACCATAAGAGCCAGAGCAATAGCTCATTTTTCCTTTGGAAATTCGCTAATAAAAACAGCCGCAAACAATTATAAAACATAAAACGATAGAAAGCTAACGTGAACAATTTTTGATTTATCCTAATACACCTGGAACTATAAACATTTAGCAATGAAAAACGTAAAATGATAAACAATGAAAAAATAAAAGTAAAAAATAAAGAATAAAATAAATACAATGATCACGAACAATTACTACAATCTTGTTCAAAATAACTAAGAACGATTTAGTGAGTTGTTAGTGAGTTAGTTACGCTCATGCGCTAGGTAAGAGGTAAAATATTAAGTCGATTTAAAAAGAAGAAATTCGTAAACTTTAAGTAAATTAGATTAAGTTATTTTAAGTATGGTGTTTTGTATTTTAATTTTTTTTTTCTGGTGCAAAATAAAAAAACCTGAATTGAAACTAACTTTCATCTCAGCTACAGTATTTTCACTTTGTAAACGTATGTAAATAATATGTTGTTCTCACTTCTTAATTAAACAAAAATGTGCTAATATAGAAATTATATCTATCAGCTTAGCAATATAGCGAAAAGTTTACTATGTTAATTCGCTTCGCTCTTTCAACTGTTGATTTTGTTGTTGTTAATTATTTTCCATAAACAGTAGAGTTTATAGTTTTACTAGCTGGCCCGATCCGGCTTTGCAAGGAGAGGCAAATCAAAGTTAAATATGGGGATTTTTAGTAACTTTGACCCTCCAAACCCCCTATTTCGAATTTTGTTGAAAACCTTTCTTAGCGAGCACCTAAGGCCCTAGAGGAAGCTACATACCAAATTACATTAAAATCTGTTTGGTAATTTTGGAGAAATCGTGATTTAGAATTTTTACCCCCCAAACCCCCCTAAAATTTCTAGTGAACACTTATGGCCCTAGAGGAAGCTACATTCCAATCAGTTCGGTAGTTTTGAAGAAATCGTGATTTAATAAATTTGATCCCCCCAAACCCTCCCTAAAATTTCGAATTTTTTCAAACCCTTTCTTAGTAAGCACCTATGGAACTAGAGGAAGCTACATACCAATTTTCATTCCAATCCGTTCGGTAGTTTTGAAGAAAATTTTTTTAAATAACTTTGATCCCCCAAAATCCGCCTTAAAATTTCGAATTTTGTCAAACCCTTTCTTAGTGAGCACCTATGGCCCTAGTGGAAGCTACATACCAAATTTCATTTCAATCCGGTCGGTAGTTTTTGAGAAATCGTGATGAGTGTGTCAGTGAGTAAGTGAGTGAGTGAGTGGTATTTCGCTTATATAGATTTTAAAATGCAAATAATGTGACACTACTTTTTATCTGAACATGTTGTTTACCCTTTAATTTAACTTCCCAATCCTTACTAATTCAGTTTCTCTATGAAACCACCACGCCTCATTAGTGGGTATAAAGTAGTAATTGAATGTTGCAATTTACGCAAGTTTGAATTTTGTCAAAGCTCATACATAATTTAGCAAGTATTTTAGCTAAATTACAGCTATTTGTTTGTGGTAATGGGTTATTCGGATAATATAACCTTTTGGTGATGATTAAATCTGAGTGTTCAAGCATTTGGTTGATTGAATTGTTTGCAGTGATGTATTGTTTGCGTAACAAAGAAGCGATTACGTTTACTGCGAAATTATCACAGTATTGTGAAACAAGTCCTTAACAAACCTCTAGTCCCTATGGAAGGCCGGTAAATCTATCTATATAAAAGCGAAATGGCACTCATTCATTCATCAGTAGAACTAAAAATCTACTGAACCAAATGAGTTCAAATTTGGCATGCATGTTCAGTTGGACCTTTAGACGCGCACTAAGAACGGATTTTGAAAACATCCCAAAGATACGCCCAATTTTCGCGTCTTTCTAGCGATTTTTTGCGTTTTCTCAGCTTTTTCGAGAACTAATTGGCAGAAAATGTTGAAATTTGGTCTTAGGTTCGTTTAAGGCCTAAAAGTAGTCTGTTAAAAAATATTTGAGATTCTCAGAAAATTACGCCAGAAATAGGCGTTTTTGCATTTTTCCTTGCGTTTTCAATGCGTTTTTGACCATCCTCAAATTACGCCCGAACGGATTGGAATGAAATTTGGTATGTAGCTTCCTCTAGGGCCTTAGGCGCTCTCTAAGAAAGGGTATGAAAAATTTCGAAATTTTAGGAGAGGTTTGGGGGGATCAAAGTTACTAAAATCATAATTTCAGATCTTTTATTATTATGACAATAGTGCTTTTATTATTTAAGATCTATATATATAAAAGCCAAATACCACTCGCTAACTGAACACTTCAAAAGATTACAATTACGTTAAAAAGACTGAAAATACTAACCACCACGGGCAACTCCGTACGTGTCAGCTAGTCTAGTTATACGTTTTGCAGTTAGAGTGCGTATTTAATAATAACTCTAGAATATGCGATGACGTCAGTTGTGTCTTTGTAATATTGAACACTGAAATTACTTATGTCTACTTTAATTAATGCCCGTGCTTCGATACGGTTGACTTTTCTTATTTCTTTTTCGATTATCGAGATTAAATATATTATTGTTAAAAACACTTACCAATAATTCATGAAATTCAGAAAGTGTAAGATCGATTCCTACGAATGGTCGGTACAGGGCAAGGCCTAAACCACAGAGAAGTCCCTGTCATGCAGATCGCGGATAATCTCAGCCTCCAAACCCTGTCAACCAGAAGATCCCTCCAGGATGCTGTCTTCCTACATAAATTGCTCAACCATTTGGTCGACTCTCCAGAGCTCCTTTCGTTGTTTTCCTGGCACGCGTTCAAGAGACCTCTTCTGGCGAAGCTTCGCAAGAAAAAACTACCTAAAAATTCCTCCCTCGACCGAATCCAGCGCCTGAGCAATGAATTTGCTCCTTCTGTAGACTTTTTCAACCCCCCTTTCTGCCTTTAATAAATAAGTGTACCGTCTCTTAGCTGATGTGCCTTAACAAGCATGTCCTTCGCCTTGCATTATTGTTTTTATTATTGGGGTTGTTATTGTTATCTTGTCCTATATAGTGTACTGTTGTTTTCCTTAATTCTTTTACCAATGTTGTATGTAAATCTATAATTTCTTAAAGTTTTATATTAGATTCATTACATTTGTTTTCAGAAATCAATATTTATTAAAGTTTTCTATTCGATTCTTTACATTCTAGTTCTCAGATGTTATTATTTGTTCATAACAACTGTTATTTACTGTTATAGCCTACAATCGCACATTGTTGTTATCGTCTTGTTTTATTGCAATTGCTTGGTTATCAATCTTCCTTAATCAATGTTCCCTTTATATATTGTTAACTAGCTAGGTCATCAAATTATTTTTTATCTTGTTGTAAATGGATTGTCCGTTGGTAAATAAATAAATAAATTGTATAACCGCTCATTTTAAAGGTATTAATAAAAGACAAACAACGCAAAATGAGAGGTCTTTGCCCAAATCTTAACCCAGTTTAAAATAGTGGTCTATAAACCATAAGGAAAATGATGAAATGACTTTTTTATTAGAATGTATTTAAAAAAAAAAATCTGTCTACAATTACTAACATTCTGAAGCAGTCACTGTTGTAATAACTTGCCAGCTTACATTTCACAGAAAACGCTCAAATTCCTTTCCCTCGTCGGCTTAACCCTGGAGAGCCCGCGTGGTTTGCTGTAACACGAGAGCCCGCGCGGGGTAATATTTTACCGCATTCTGATTTATAGCTATATTTAAATAAAACAACCCGCTTTTATAAAAAAATGCTTACAAAATGTATTTGTTACCTCAACTGCATACATGTATCATCGCCTTATTTAATTTACAAAGATAATTTTTACACGTTAAAACAATCACTGCATGTTTCTTTCTACTACATGGTCCTTCCACAATTTGCACAGGATTTTGTTGTTTTTTTGTCAAAGTTTCTTGGACAAAAATCACATTTTGCATTTTTGCGACCCACTTGTTGACCTGGTTCACGACTTAGCAATCCCAATGTAAGTTTTATTCTAGTTTTCAGCTTACTAAGATTAATCGATATTATTGTTATTGTGCATTGATGACAACACAAGGACCACTTTCTTCTTGTTTGTAAAATAAGAAACTAAGGTCATCTTTTCTTCATGAAAACCAAACATTGAACTATATATTTTTCCTATTTTTTGTTGTCAAAAACTCTGCAGGGACTTCACGTTTGTCTTTGCGAACAGTTCCAACAATTTTCAACTTATGATTTTTCAATAGATTCAATGCAAGCGGGATACTAGTGAACCAATTGTCCATAGTTACATTTCTATTTGTACCCGAGATTGGCTGAATAATTCGTTCTGTAACATCTTTTGCTGCATTGCTTACGCTAAAAGGGCCATCGGGCTGGGCTCCTGCATAGATCTCCATGTTGTTTGTATAAAAAGTACGGGAATCACACAACATAAATATCTTTATCCCGTACTTAGCTGGCTTATTTTTTATATACTGCCGTAAGCTGCAGCGACCTCTAAACGCCTCAAGCTTCTCGTCAATTTGTAGCTGTTCACTGATGGTATAAGCTGATTGGCAGTTTGAAACAAACTTTTCAAAAATTTCTCTTACATGTGTGATTTTATCAAATTTTTTCTATTGGCTCTTGTTGTGAGGTCATCAAGACGTAAACAACGTAAAAGAAAATGAAATCTATTCTTGACATAGTGGAAATAGCTAAATCGATTCCCGTTCCATCTCTTGCGCATATATCTTGAGTATTTTTGTGGGATGATTTCATAACCTCCAAAATATACAAAACTCCAATTAGAGCTTTAATGTCTTCATATTTTGTATTGCTAGCATCTCTTTCTCTAGAAAGTTCGTATTTTTCTTTTCAATATATTTGTTTGTACAAGCTACAATGTTATAAATTCCAGGCCTCCAAGGGAGATGTTACATTTTTGGCCTGTCCTTTGACCCCTGGCAAATGAATAACTAAATTTCTTGCAGGGGTACGTACATTTTGGAGGGGAGGCTTTCTGTACCACTTACAGCCTTGCTCTAAAACATGTCCTTTTTTATTTCTCTTTTGTTTGCCAGAGAAATTAATAACTCGTTGGGCATAAGGCAAGTCATCTTCGTCTGAGATATAGTTATCAATGTTCAATTTTAAACGGCATCTTTTACTATAATTATAATTTGCATCAGAAGTATTTATTTCTGACCTATCTTCATTTTGAATATCCAATTCATTGCTTGGAGCAACAACAGGTACCCTCAAACTATTGTTTCTCAGACAGTTTTCATCATCACTTTGCACACTTTGTTCAATGTCTGAATGGTGGTCACTATTTTCAAAGTTTTCACAACCATCGTCATCGGAGGAAAACCCACCCAAAAGTTCTAAATCATTTTCGGTTTCTAAAAGAAATTTGTTTATTTGCATTTCAATATTGCTTGACCATAGTCAAAATCAGAATATAAAAAATATATACAAAAGTGTACCTAATACAGATATTTACACATGAATTTTAGCTAGATCACTGTCGGTAGCTCAACACAATAACAGTAACACATATCACAAATACACTGACGTCAGAGCCCGCGCGGGGTAGAAACTTTCCAAATAATGCGGCACTCACTTTACTTCAATACAACAGACAGACAACTGGCTCTAGATTGCTGGTGGCCTCATGGTCAAGCAGCGGAAGAGTCCTTTTGAAGTTACTGAGGAGGTGGATCGGGTCGAACAATTGGTTGCTGCTAATTCAACACTTTGAAAACTTGCCTGGAAAAAAATTACCCCGCGCGGGCTCTCTAGGGTTAAAACTGTCCCAATATAATGTAAAAATGTGAAACTGCTCGCTGCAATGTCTCTATAGTAGTTCGTTGGGTGGTTTTATGTAAAATTCGATTTCTGAGATCATCTACATCCTGCAGTTTTGTTTTGTTAACGCTGTCTTTGAAAAAATAATATTTTTGTTAAATTAAACATTTAGAAAACAATTTCGGTTTACTTGTACCCATAACAAGTAAAATATAAAAGTTCTTAGTAATTTTTGTTTGTAAAGAAAACTTGACATTTAAGCTGTTTGTTTATTTTTTTTTAATAACGGGGAACGTAAGTTTTAAAATGATGCTTGAATAATTAATTTTGATGAAGAATTAAGGGAGAGATCGCTTAGCGACAAAAACACCTATGAGAAATAATATATAAGGATATAAATATGAAAGTAGGAGGAGTACATAAAGCAGTGTCCTGGGACCGATTATTTTTTTTACATTTAAACAGCTATTATAAATGCTGCAGTAAAGACACAGCAAAAAGACTCCTGCAATCAAGCTATAATGTATTTTCCTGGAATTTATGAAGGGTATAAATGGAGGGTAATTAAAGTAAATCTGTACATGTCGACTTTGCATACACAAAGTGTGACCAAGTACCAGCTTATAAATATAATCTAGCTTTACTCATGAGAAAACATCATTTATAAATACAATAACACATAACATAATTCCCACAAAAATACGTTTAATGGTCAAACGCGTTTCAACAACAAAGTCGTCATCTTTAGTGACATTTGAGATACAACTAATTTATAACGCTTACAGTTATAGTTATGTTCGGGCATCACTGAAGATGGTAACTTTGTCGATGAAACACGTTAACTGTGTACAAGTTTGATTCTATCAAGTAAATATAATGTAACTTGACTTAAACAAAATTGTAACGATTTTGTGGACAACTGAGGTATTTATAGATCTATAGTTGACAGTGGGAGATAGATAAATATTAAGTAAAAGAGGGTGTAATAAAGAAAGATAAAAGACATGCGAAAAACATAGATTTCTGTAATTCGTATTTCATACATATTTATTTCCTCCTTGACCATATTTTATGATAAGTTTAGTTACTTAACGATAAGTGTAGTTTCTTAGAATTACACGAAAAATTTAATTCAATACGTGGTCTACATTTTCTTATGTTTCCTTTGAACTTTCAAGTTGAATTTTTGCTATTGTTAATGGGTTTATAACCTAGTTTATTATTTTCTTTGAATAAAAATTCATTGTTGGGGGTCAAAAATAAGTTTATGTATTAAGGACCCAAATTTTAAAACGGTAAAAACAATCTGTACAAGGTGGTTTATTAAAAAAAAGCGAAAAATCTGTTTAAATTGCTTAAGGGCAATATGCTCCGGAGCACCTAAAATAAAATGTTTGGATTTTTGTTTTTTATTGATTATTATTGCCCTTTTATGTAGCTTTAAAACAAGACTAAATTTATTATTATATCTCAAGTCTAAGTGGATAAAAAATACGTTTTTGGATCGTATGTCACACGAGAATAAGAAACATTTTGTATCATATTCTTAATAATTTGATATAATTTATCCAATTTGAAAATAATTAAAATTGCCGCCTATGGTGGAAATTTTCATTTTGGTAGGGATATTTAGCTTTTTTTGTAGTGTCTAACCTGATCAAACAGTATTTGATGATATTCAGCTGATGACAACCCTGCATATGGGGCTGGTATGTAAGTAAAACTTTAAACATGTTTTCCGGAAATCATATATTTTATTCACAAAATGAACATTTTATCAAAATCTATCTAACATAATGATCTGAAATTTTAAGGGGTTGTTTAATGGAATATACTACGGGTTTAAAAAAGAGAGCATTTTGTAATATAAGTGATCATTTCTAAGTTATGACTGATAAATACGGCAAAAACAGGTCAAAATTATATTATTTTATTAAAATAATGTCAAAAAGTATTCAAATACTTGTATTGCAAAACCCTCAGGTTAAATTTTGTATTTAAGTAGTCTAGTACTAACACACTGATTAAATTTTACTAATTTTGATCCAGCAGTTTCTGAGAAAGTGTACCTTAAATATTGTATTTTTAACATTGCCGAGATAGGGCGCTCGGAGCCCATTAAAAACTCATAAATTTAGAGTGAAGCTTTCTAAACTTATTAGTTTTGTTTAATGGCGTCTAAAGATCTTGTTTTTACCACGGGCAATATAACACTGCAAGGCCCTAGTGAAGTGTTGTTCTATACAAATAAGAGTGGACTGAAAATAGACACGTCAATATGTCAATATGTATTCTAATCGATAAATATTCTTTTTTCTGCACGTTTCGCAAAAAACACGTCAATAAAGTAAATACGTTATTTATTATCCATTACAGATAGACAAGATACTATGACTCATAGTAGACAATCTCTCGTTGTAATCAAACAGGCTTTGTATGCAGTGGCGTAAATAACACTCCCACAACCCCCGCAGTGCGGGTTGGCGAGACAGGTCAGGGCGTGCCGCTTCCCGGACACATAAAAAAATATTAAGGAATTAAAAAATTAAATGTAGTAAACACATTATCTACAAAATACATTTTACAATGAACAATATTTCATTAGTAAGCTATATTTTAATAAAACTGTTTCACAAATAATATAACCACGGATCATAAGTCTGAATCCGTAATCATTACGGTAGCGAAATCTGTTTACTAGCAGTTAACAACAATGCCAGCTAAACTTTAGTTATTGTTAATAAACGAACTTTTTGCTCCCCCACCAAACAAATGTTTTTCGCATCCGGCCGCACTGGTTAGATCCACCGGTAGGTCGATGACGTCAGAGTGGTGGATTCAACCAATAACTGCGCGACCGAATGCACTAGTAGCGGTGACTGACTGTCGAATTCGTAAATTATAGTTTTTGTCGCCATGATTTCCAGCGTTGTGATAGATGATGTATCGCTAATTTATTGCGGTGAAAAAAATGGCGTCCGATATTGAAGCGGAACAAATTCTTTGGTGCTCTACGCGAGTAGTTCCCTTCGACTATTCCGGCCTTGCTCAGGGAGAAGGGTCGTGGATTACCTGGTTTCGATCCCGCGAGATCTTCTTTCCTAACTGGATGTCTACCGTATACACAATTGGGACCTATCCGGGTGTTCTGTTAATATTAATTTATTTAGGGCGCCACCCCGTTGATTGCGTCTGTAGGATAATAACGGGGAATTAATCCTTTCTCGGGTCGGATAGTTAACCAATGTGTGGATAAGGCAGAAACGAAAGAATAAATTACTTCCCATGCATGAACTCTATCACAATATGATACAAACTTTAAATCAGTATAAGAACCTATCTCAGAACAAATATATCCAAGTGAACCAACAATGAGACGAAAGATAGTAAAACGATTTAAACATGATTAATTTATTATCCCATATGTTTGTGTCCTAAGGACCAATATATATATATATATAATCTCTCA